>JAKUCM010009674.1:0-11249 GCA_023374145.1 Lepidium sativum | reverse complement strand
TTTGAGTTCAAATTCTTAGCTTTCCACCTAAAAAATCATAATAACACATTCTAGATTGCAAAACTCTAAATTAATACAACATTGCAACAACTTTAAGTTGATCAATTACTAAAGAAACAGGCATGAAAAATTGGATAAAAAGGAAACCTTTTCTTGTGTGGAAACCAGTAGGTTTACAGTTTTTTCCCTTGTAGAAGTCTCTAGGAGCTCGTTTGGGAGAGAGAATATCTAGCGAAGAAGCTCGTTTCCTTCGGAATGATCTTCCAATCCCCATTAACAATCCTAATGTCATCTTCGAATCTATCAAATCTGAAAACGTTTAGTGTTGTTAAATCGATAAAAATCGAAACTTTAGTGAATTCGAAACTATCAAATGTAGAGGAAAAAACCTTCGGGGAATTTGCAGGAGAAAGAAAGACTGAAGAAGAGGTTTAGGGTTTTTTTTTTCAAGTTTTTTGGAGAATAGAGAAAGGCCCAAAATGATAAAGCCCATTTTATATACACTCTTTATAGACCGTCTCATCTCGTGGCACATGACCTCGTACTAGCTGTTTCAGCTCCATCGAAGCTCCCATATGAAGACACGTGGAGATGTACCTTTTTGGTCGAGCTATAGAGAAGTGGTCGAGCTATCTTAAATTTTCCGGCAAGGTTTATCTCCATTATATACCGATTATTGATAATCTTTGCTGCATTGACGTAATCATATATTTTGGTGGTGTTCTTGCGAATATCTTCCATTGCGACTTCCAAAACTCTGTTTTCTACATCTATTAGAGTTAGTTTTTTTTTGTTTCTTTTCTTAAAAGTTCTAAATGTTAATAATTTAGGACATCACATAAAGGATTGTTTCAAATCCTGAATGAAGAGAAGACATACTTCTTCTGATATTTCTCACATCTTTGTTGATACTTTCCAAACTATCAGTAAAATGAAACCGAATAAAATTTTGAATTTTTCTAAGACTCGTTCAGAAAAAGTCGATGATAACCTATGAAAGTCAAAGAAATAGATAAAGGACTCCTAACTATATCATTTTGTGATATTACATTGATAGCTTTAAAATTCTCTATTTTCCCAAATTTTGATGTGCCTAGAACCACGTTGATGCCTTGTTATTTGTTAGTCTAATAATCTTTCTTGGACCTCTAACTTTTTTTCGACTCTTGGATTTTTATCTATGTTAGAAAAATCTATCATAGACTTTTATATGTACCAAATTACCCAGAGAAAATATCGAAAATCTGCATCATTTGGAATTTTCCATATATATTTTTTGTCAAAGACTTTTCTATTAAATAAACCTAGTGGCTATTTATAATACATTAGCAAACTAAGCGTAGAGCCCAATTATATGAGATCTAAATTGCTGATTGGTTCAAAGAAAAATCTAAAAAAACTGGAGAGCCACATATCTCGTCCAGGAGAATCTCGACATGCGAACTGATTTAAACACCGTGAGGCGTCATTGTAAAGCTCCGATGATTCCAATTTTTTCTGATTAGCCTCAATGTTTTTTTCCTTTTATCCCAGTTGATCATTGGTTGTTGCTTTGAGAATAAAATCACTTACAAGTTTTCGCTATTGAGTTGAAATCCCGAATCAACTTCAGTAACTGACCATCATAATGCTCGACAAGGATAAGCGATGGAAGATACTCTAAAGAATTACAACCAAAAATTCCAATTGATGGTTAGAGATGAGGTTTTCTTCAACAGGTGGTGGCGATGCTTGTGGGTGTTAGCAATGCAAGCAAAACAAAGCCTTCTTGCTTAATGGATTCACCTACTCACAATCAAGGTTCAAGGCCCATGAAACCCATTAAAGATGAAGACTCAGGATCAGATCAAAAACCTGCAACTTCCTGTGTCATTAATGCTCCTCAGCGTACAACAGAAGAAGAAGACAAAGGAAAAACACAATCTGCAGTCTTCAACCCAAGCTCTGCAATCTCAAGACACAAACTCAACCATAGTTAACTTAATAACCATTGTATATCTCTCTGTTTTGTCTACTTAAAAGGATTAGTCATCATAATGTGAAAGAATTATCGAGAATCATTAATCAAAAGCATCTCTTTCAAAGTTTCTCTTTTGCTTTCATGGTATCAGAGCCTTGCTAAAACCTTAATAGGTTAACAATGGCGGCTACTAATGAAACCTATCCTCTTCCTAGTAATATTCATGTCTCCAGTTTGGTCAATATCAAGCTGTCCGACCACAATTACCTCCTCTGGAAACCTCAGTTAGAATCTCTTCTCTCAAGTCAGAAACTAATAGGTTTCGTCAATGGAACCTTACCTGCTGCACCTGCTACTGTCACGGTCAGGAATGGAGATGTCATCACTGAAACAAGCAATCCTCGTTATGAAGCTTGGTTGTGCATTGACCACTTGGTGCGATCATATTTCAGAAGAAGTCTTGGGATTTTTCGTTGGTTTTCCACTTCAGAACATTTCAACAGAAGTTCTCTAGCTCGTGTGTTTGAGCTTAAGAGAAATCTTCAACTTCTCAGCAAGAAAGGCAAGACATTTTCTAAGTATTGTCGTGCTTTTAGAACCATTTGTGATCAACTTAGATCCATTGGTCAACCCATTGATGAACCTATGCAGATATTCAACTACTTGAATGGCTTGGGAAGAGAGTATGATCCTATTTGTACGGTCATTCAACACTCTTTATCTCGTTTGCCTCGTCCAACGTTCACGGATGTTGTCTCAGATGTCGCAGCCTTTGATAGCAAACTGCAGGCTCATGAAGATTCTACCTCTGTCACTCCACACCTTGCATTTCAGATGCAGTATTAGCAATGGTCTACTCAACCTCAGTTTTCAACCACAGAAGAAAACATAGGCAAAGGTTCTAACAATGGAAATTATGGCCAAGGTGGATCCAATAGAGGACGTGGAAGCAACTATTCTTCAAGAGGAAGAGGCTTTCATCAACAGGTTAGTTCAAACAACCAAAATCCTCAGAGTAATAACAGACCAGTTTGTCAAATATGTGGCAAAACTGGACATTCTGCATTAAGGTGCTGAAACCGCTTCAACAATAACTACCAAGATGAAGTTGGACCTCAAGCACTTGCGGTTTTCCAAACTGATGATAACTCTAAACAAGAATGGTTTCTTGACTCAGGAGCTACTGCTCATGTCACAAACAGAGCTGATAATCTGAACCACACAATGCCTTATAATGGTTCAGAGAATATCATGGTCGCAGATGGAAATCAACTGCCTATCACTCATGTTGGTGCAACTAATCTTACTGTTGCTACATGTAGATTATCTCTGAATGAGATTTTAGTTTGTCATACTGTTCAAAAATCTCTATTGTCTGTTTCAAAACTTTGTGAAGATTATCCATGTGGTGTGTTCTTTGATGCAAATAAGGTTCACATAGTGAATCTGGAAACACAGAAGGTGTTGACCCAGGGACCAAAGCGTGAAGGATTGTATATGTTGGAGAATCATGATTACAAGGTGTTCTACTCATCTAGGCAAAAGGCTACCAATGACTCTATTTGGCATCACCGGTTGGGACATGCTAGTGAATCAATTCTTCAGCACCTGCACAAGTCCAAATCTATCATCATTAGTAAGAGCTCTTCTTCCTCTATCTGCGAGGCATGCCAAATGGGGAAAAGTACCAGTCTACTTTTTTCTGTCTCAGAGTCTGTGTCAATGTCTCCTTTAAATAAAATACATTATGATATGTGGGGGCCTTCTCCCATGGTCTCGGTTCTAGGTTTTAGACATTATGTAGTGTTTATTGATGATTTCTCTCGGTTCAGTTAGGTGTATCCTTTAAAACTCAATTCAGACTTCCCTGATGTCTTCCTAATGTTTCAAAGATACGTGGAGAATCAATTTGACACAAAAATTAAAGTTTTTCATAGTGATGGTGGTGGAGAATTCATTAGCAATCGGTTCAAGGCTCTTTTAGAATCAAATGGTATAAAGCATCAAGTGTCATGCCCTCACACACCCCAACAGAATGATCTTGCAGAAAGAAAACATAGACACATTGTTGAGTTTGGTCTCTCAATGTTGTTTCACAGTCAAGTTCCACTCAAATTTTGGGTTGAAAGCTTTTACACAGCCAACTACTTGAGTAACATTCTCCCATCTGCAGCTCTTGATTTTCAGACTCCTCATGAATTACTTTTTAAAACCAAACCTGAATACTCTGCTCTGCGTGTGTTTGGAAGTACATGCTATCCTTATCTGAGGCCTTATGGGGTCAACAAATTCGAACCGAGGTATCTTCACTGTGTGTTTTTGGGCTATAATGCATCTTATAAAGGCTACAAATGTCTGTTTCCTCCCACATGACGAGTATATATCACTAGAAGTACAATCTTTGATGAGCAAGTGTTCCCATTTAAAGATAAGTATCGACATTTAACTACTCGATATCCTATTCCATTGCTACAATCTTGGCAGTCTGCAAGTCCCACTCAGGCTCTTCACAACATTATTTCTCAAGATGACACACCACCATTACCATAATCCTCTACAACTAGGTTTCCTCCTGAGCCTCTCTTCTCAGAGTTACAAACAACTCTAGTTGTTGACACTTTTGCAGATAATGATCATGGCATGTCTGAAGCATCAGTTGAGCTTGCAAATAATGAAAGTAGTCACAACTCTCAGGAATCTGTGCAAAGAGCAAGCTCCTCTTCTGCAATGTCAACCCTCTCAGAGCCATCTCCTGCATCTGAACCTGCTGCTGAAGCTTCAACAACCTCTCGTAATGAACATCCAATGCAGACCAGAGCCAAGTCAGGCATTGCAAAACCCAATCCAAGATATCTTCTGTTTACTACAAAACATACAGGACCAAGAACAGTTACAGAAGCCTTGAAAGATATAAACTGGACTGCAGCAATGAAAGAAGAAATTAAAGTTCAATATGAGAATGCAACATGACATTTAGTCCCAGCAACATCAGACATGAATATCTTAAGATGAAAGTGGGTTTTTAGAATTAAGTTAAAATCAGATGGATCTGTTGATAAGTTTAAAGCTCGTTTGGTAGCAAAAGGTTTCAAACAAGAAGAAGGTATTGACTATTTGGAGACTTATAGCCTAGTAGTTCGAACCACTAAAATTCATGTTGTTCTCAGTATTGCCATTTCCAAAGATTGGCCAATTACACAACTTGACGTTAAGAGTGCTTTTCTTCATGGTGATATATACAAGAAGACATCTACATGTATCAACCTGCTGGTTTTGTTGATGTGTCTCATCCCTCTTATGTTTGCAAACTTGACAAAGAAATTTATGGCCTAAAACAGACACCTAGAGCATGGTTTGATAAGTTTAGCATCTTTCTCCTGGAATATGGTTTCAAGTGCAGTACAGCTGATCCTCTTTGTTTGTCTATCATCATCATGGTCACACACTTGTGTTGCTGCTGTATGTCGATGATATAATTCTTACAAGAAGTGACTCAAGTCTCCTTCATCATCTTATCAACAAGCTCAATATTCAATTTGCAATGAAAGATCTTGGTTCATTACATTACTTTCTCGGAATTCAAATTGAAAACACTGCAACAGAATTATTTGTGCATCAATCAAAATATGCAGATGAGATTCTCTCACAAGCTTGAATGGCAGAATGCAATCCTATGCCTACTCCTCTTCCACAACAACTCAACTCCTCAAATCACAGTGATGAATTGTTTCCCGAGCCATACTATTTTTGCAGTCTGGCTGGAAAACTTCAGTATTTAACCATCACAAGACCAGATCTTCAGTTTTTAGTAAATCTGATATGCCAAAGAATGCATCAACCTACTGTCTCAGAATTTGCCTTATTAAAACGGATACTCCGTTACCTTCGTGGTACATCTACAATGGGTTTATACCTCACTAAATCATCTCATATCTCCACTTTGGCTTATAGTGACAGTGATCGGGCATGATGCCATGAAACCAGAAGATCCACCACAGGTTTATGTACCTTTGTAGGCTCGAACATTGTCTCATGGAGTGCAAAACGTCAACCAACAATCTCCAAATCTTCTACAGAAGCTGAATACAAAGCCCTCTCCGAGACAACTGTAGAAATCACATGGTTGTCTTCATTAATGCGTGATCTGAACATACCTCAATATGGTCCTGCTCTGCTCCACTATGACAATCTATCTGCAGTCCACTTAAGTATTAATCTCACTATTCATACTCGGTCTAAACACTTTGAACTTGATTGGCACTACATTCGTGAAAGAGTTGCTCTCGGGTTCATAGAAACAAGGCATATTCCAACTGCATCTCAACTTGCTGACATCTTTACAAAGTCTCTACCAAGAACTGCGTTCACTCACCTTCGATACAAACTTGGTGTCGGTTTTCCACCCACCTCAAGTTTTGAGGGGGGCTGTTAGGAATGTAAGCAAAACAAAGCCTTCTTGCTTAATGGATTCACCTAATCACATTCAAGCTTCAAGACCCATAAAACCCATTAAAGATGAAGACTCATGATCAGATAAAAAACCTGCAACTTCCTGTGTCATTAATGCTCCTCAACGTACAACAGAAGAAGACAAAGGAAAAGCACAATCTGCAGTCTTCAACCCAAGCTCTGTAATCCCAAGACACAAACTCAACCATAGTTAACTTAATAACCATTGTATATCTCTCTGTTTTGTCTATTTAAAAGGATTAGTCATCATAATGTGAAAGAATTATCGAGAATCATTAATCAAAAACATCTCTTTCAAAGTTTCTCTTTTGCTTTCAGTGGGGATGGTAATCTGTCTGGCCAAAGACAGATGCAAAAAACCGAGAAACATTTTAGATTTAGCCGAATTTATTACTGAATCGTAGCATATACAACCGGACTCTCTACTCATCAGAGGAAGCAAAAAATGATAAAGGTGGCGATGACCACAAAATCACTGTCACCATTGACCGTAGACACCACCAAAAATGTTGAAGGTCGAAACTGTATCTACGAAAGACTATTTTTTTGTATCTACGAAAGTATTATCTCTATTGTATATATTATGTTGATCTTTTAACAAAAGACTATTTTTAATGTAAAAAACGTTTTATTTATTTTTCTTTTTGAAAAAGATATTCTGTATTTACATATATATATTATATTTGTTCCTTCCCAAGGATATGATATAATAGTTCTTTACAACAATTGTTATAAGAATACATGACACAATCATATAAAGACAAAGCTATTTCCTGTGATGTAATATATTTCGTCAACAAGTCAGCACGTACATTCCGTGTCTGAGTACTATACTGAAAAATCACACCTTGAAAAATCACATCTTAAAAAATCAATTTCGATTGCAGAAAATGTTGAATTAGTAGCAGTATTGATAGTGAAATTTCTCACTTTCGAAGATGACTTTTGTGAATCTAGCCGCCAAATAGCTTGCATTATTCAAATTATTGCTGTAAATTTCGCATCCTCCACAGTTTGGCATTTTTTATATTTACCTATCCCGCATTGTAAACATACTACAGTCGAATTTTCTAAATTCATATTTTGATAATTAATAAACATTATATATTAATAAGATTCTTTAGTTTCAATTTGGGCCAATATAAAATTTGACAGAATTCGATAAAATAGTAAGATAATGATTTTTTTTTGAAATCTAAGAATATAGTCTTAGTAATATTAGTAATATTGTATAATACAATATATAAAAAACAAACAATAAGAATCTAAGTTTTTAAAGGCATTTAATCCTTGAACTGATTCTAATTTCAAAACATAATATGTTTTATAAAATTATAGACTGCATATATTATTTTATGAGAATTTTGTGCAAATATTTTTATAAATTAATAAAGTTCATTTATAGAGATTTAACTGTATGTATATATATATATATTATGTGTTGTATTTGATATTATGGTATATACTTCTTGATTTATATGAATTTATTTCTTATTCCAAGTTGGTCAACACTTGTATTCAGATTATTTTCCTATAAAATGGTGAGCTCTATTGATGTTAAAAACAACAGTTTTGAGCCAAAACTCTCAACTCTCTAATCTATCTTTAGTATAAAGCCACAAAAAATGACAAGCCATCTTCAAAATCCATTAACCACTTACCCAAATGGAGAACAAGAATTGGACGATGAAATGGTGAGCTTGCAAGCTGTGAGGATCGTGAATACTCTGGCTTTCCCAATGGTTTTCAGAGCAGCCTTGGAACTTGGAGTCGTCGACACGATCTCTTCTGCAGGCAATGGTGCATGGTTCTCACCGTCTGAGATAGTGGTTAGTCTCCCAACCAAACCAATCAACCCGGAGGCTCCTGTCCTGCTTGACCGGATGCTACAACTGCTCGTTAGCCACTCGATTTTGAAGTGTCGTATGACTGAAACCAATGGGACCGGAAAAATTGAGAGTGTATACGCAGCCGGACCGATTTGCAAGTTTTTTGTAAAAGCAAGTAATGGCTCTGGTTCTCTCTCGCCCATGTTCTTGTTACTCCAAACCGAAATGGCTTTTAAGACTTGGTACGTACAAAAAGTATTTTTTGATAGCTATTTTGGTAAATGGAAGATCCTAGTTCCTCAAATATAGATGGTTAGTTGAGTGGTAAAGAACGAGACCTGAGAATGTATTAATGTGCTTTCTTCATGCTCGAACGTCTGTCAAAACTAGATCACAACTGTGTAGAAAACGGAGACTTTCATATAGTTTTCCTTAGTCTTAGTATTAATCGGATCTCATATTATGTTGACGCAAAAACTAGATATGGAGAGTATTCTATGCGACCTGGTTTAAAGCTCATAGTATTTATGAAGCGTGAGTTATCGAAAAAGTCTAAATGACTAACTTTAATATATAAATATTCGATAAAAATATTTCATAGAATTAATCTTATATACTTGGATTATTGTTGATAAAATATAAAAAATAATAGATGAAGATATTTATTCACAGGATGAATTTTAAAGACCTGATACTAGAAGGAACTGATGCATTCTGTTCTGCTCATGGCATGGGAATGCATGAATACATGGATTCAAATGAAAAATTTACTGATATGTTTAATCGAGCCATGTCTGAAGAATCCAACATGATCATGAAAAAGCTTTTAGAAGTTTACAAAGGATTTGAAGATGCTAACATTTTAGTGGATGTTGGAGGAGGATTTTGGAACCATATTAAGTCGCATTACTTCTAAGTATCCTCATATCAAGGGTATTAATTTCGACTTACGTCATGTGATAACTCATGCTCCTTCTTATCCAGGTACAAATCTATCTAGTTTATATGTTTGTTTTTAAACAACTACTTAAATATTTTCGTGTGGATTTGAGTGGATTTAGAATTCTTTGCAAGATCATAAGTTATTCAAACACTAACCTTTTTGTCATTAACTGAATTGACAAAACTCAATTCATAGCCAAACCCGACTATGAGATGTTTAAACCATTAGATTCAACATATAACCACTAAATTGAGAAAAATTATGCTATTCAGACATTAATTTTGGAATTCTTTTCCAAATCATGCATTATGAATTTTAAAAATAAATTCTTATCAAAGTCAAATATTATTGGTTCTCTCTTTTTTTAATAACAGTTTTAGAAAATTATTTTTTTTTGACAATTTTCTTTTTTGGTTTGGTTTGATTAATAGGAGTTGAGCATGTCTCGGGAGATATGTTTAAAGAAGTTCCGAAAGGAGATGCCATGTTTATGAAAGTAAGTTTATAAAATACATTTGAATAGATAAGTGTTTATATATTGAGGCTGTTATATTGTGTATAAAATGGTAAAATTATTGACAGTGGATATTACATAATTGGACGGACGAGCATTGTATAACGATTCTGAAGAATTGTTGGAAGAGTTTACCAGAAAAAGGGAAAGTAATAATCGTAGAAATGGTTACACCAATTGAACCAAAATGTGATGACTTGACCTCAAATATTGTGTTGGGAATGGATTTGTTGATGCTAACACAATGTTCTGGTGGTAAAGAGAGGTCTCTTTTGCAGTTCCAAAATTTAGCATCTGCGTCTGGTTTTCTTCAATGTAAAATTATTTGTTATTTCTATTCTTTTGCTGTTATCGAATTTCACAAATAAAATTTGGAATTTACAAAAACAAATAATGATATGTTAGTGGTTAAAATAAAAATAAAAATAAATAAGTTATGTTTGGTGTATGTGAAATTAAGGCTTAATAAAATGTTCTTTTCATATATAAAATTTACATTTAGATTGTATATATAAAAAGTATGGGAATATTGAATTCTATCAAAATCCAAAAAGAATCATATTTCATTCATGAAAGCTGAAATATATAATTACAATTTTAGAATTTAGAACCAAACATTTGTCAAAAAAAAGAAAGAAAAAACCAAACATCAAATTCCGAAAAGAAATCTCAAAATAATTGATAATCAATTTGAACAAAGAAGTAGAGAGTTATACAACAATAGAGTTATAGAAACATGTATACATACCATACATATATATATAGTTTGGATACGTTCATTTCTACTTATATTATTTGAATTCAAATCGATATCCAAAATAACTAATATTAAAACTCATTTAGGGTTTTCTTACAAATCGATTCTGATATGAACTGATATTCTAGATCAAATTTCGGATTTGAGACTAAACTGTGACTGACTTTTGTCACTTACCGTGTAGTCTCAGATTAGTCGCAGATTGAGACTAAACTAGCGATTGCAAATTCAGTCGCACTTTGAGACTGATATATCTAGTCTTAAATCAGTTCCAAATATGTGACTCAAGTGCGACTGATTAAAATAGCGACTCCACTTTCACGACTGTGTACATCATTCCCAAATCAGTCTCAACTGCGAAAAGTGAGACTGAATTGAGACTGATTTTGTAGTCTCTAAAGCCTTGTTTTCTTGTAGTGCAACTAGCCTAATGGTTTTTAAATACCGCTCATATTACTGCAGGTAAGAGGTTCGATCTCTGATGTCTTGAAAATTTGTAAAGTGACAACACCACTGGGCCACCTGTCCTCGAGTAATTTTGTACTCCTAAATTAATGGTAATTTTTTAATTGGATAGGTGATCCAACTTTTTTTCCTTTTTTCTAAAAAACCTTAAAATAGTTATCTTCCTCACTTATTGGAATTTCTAGTCTTTACAGTTATAGTAGACAACAACTTATTGTACAAAAAAATAACTACAATGGAATAATGAGAAAAGTTATTAAAGATTTTCAATATATCCCACATCGGTTCTTTTGTATCTTTTGTGAGTATAT
>JAKUCM010009673.1:0-20111 GCA_023374145.1 Lepidium sativum | reverse complement strand
CACATACATATAATTCTTTCCTTTACTGTATACGAGATTCAAGTCTTGAGATCCTTATATGTACCTAAGCAAACACTTAACTGCTTTCTAGTGAACTAATCATTGTTCGCTAATGAATGTATATATAAGACCTATGTGAACTTTTGCACGGAACTAGTCATTGCATACATTATTCTACCAACATCACATGAATATGTATACCTTTTGGGAAAATGGTCTATTTCTTAATAAACTTTAGGAGAGGTCTTAAATATATATTTATTTAGTGATTAAAATTTTTAAAAACATACATGAACTTTGAAATTGTGGTGAACTTCTCTTTTACGTTCTGTCCAAGAAATTGATATGGACTTTGTGAGCATTATGATGGACATAAATTGACATCAGATTGGGTTTGAATACGGCCATATGATTGGGTATTTTTGTTTATACTTCAGCCTTACTCATGAGATATTCTTATTGAGTATATCTGCAGGATTACGAGATGTGTAAAACATCAACACCTCTATTGAAATTTCTTGAAGAAAATATCTCTTTATTGTGATGTGATTTGTTCTTTCATGGTAGACATTGTTTTTAGACAAACGTTGTCCAACATATTTAGGTTTTTTCATAGATAGAGCCACAATTTGTTGTAAGAATGATTTCTAGGTAGTAGTAATCCGTCCAACTGCGATAACATATCCACGGATAGATTTGTTTCTATCTAGATCAGTTACAAAATTTCAATCACAATACATTCATACATCTAATTTTTTCCTTTATTGTATACGAAATTCAAGTCTTGAGGTCCTTATATGTACCTAAACAACCACTTAATTGATTCCCAGTGAACTAATCAAGGTTTGCTCATGAAGTTACTTATATGACCTATACTCTCTGTTCACTTTTGCAGAGAACTAGTCATTGCATAATATATGAGTACCTTTTGGGAAAATGCTCTATTTCTTTATAAACTTTGGGAGAGTCTTCAATCTTTATTTATTTACTAATGAAAAATTTAAAACCATACATGAACTTCCAATTTGTGGGGAACTTCTCTTTTAGGTTCCGTCCAAGAAATTAATAATGGATTTTGTGAGCGTTATGGTGGAGATAAATTGACAGAACAGTTGAAATTCAAAAAGGAGAAGTTGTTACGATTGGGTTTGAATACGGTCGTCTGATTGGGTATTGTTGTTTATACTTAAGCCTTACGGATGAGATACTCTTATTGAGTATATCTGCAGAATTACAAGAGGTTTACTACATCCACACCTCTATTTGAAATTACTTGAAGAAAAGATATCTTTATTGTCATGTGTTTTTTCTTTCATGGTCGACATTTTTCGTAGACAAACAAATGGCGGATTGAGCGCCACACTAGATTTAACCAACACCTTGCAAAAAAAACTAAAAATATTAAGTAACCCATTGATCATGACTGGTTCCTTTACAGCTTATGTAAGTGCAACATATTTACCTTTTGTCAAAGATAGAGCCACAGTTTGTTGGAAGCATGATTTCACTGTAACAGTATTCCCTCAAATTGTGAAAACATATCCGATGATTGATTTTCTTCTATCCATATCAGTTACAAAATTTCAATCACAATACCCACATACATCTGAGTTCTTCCCTTTACTGTATACGAGATTCAAGTATTGATATCCTTTTATAATCCTAAGCAACTACATAACTGTTTCCTAGTGAACTAAGCACGGTTTGCTCATTAATGTACTTTTTAGACTATACATTATGTTAACTCTGGCAGAGAACTAATCATTGCCAACATTATGCTACCAACAGCACATGAATATGAGTACCTTTTTGGAAAATGATCTATTTCTTAATAAACTTTACGCGAGGTCTTAAATCTTTATTTATTTTGTGACTAAAATTTTTTAAAATATACATGAACTTTCAAACTGTGGCGAACTTCTCTTTTAGGTTCTTACCAAGAAATTGATATGGACTTTGTGAGCGATAAGGTGGAAATTAATTAACTTAAGCCTCTGTTTTTTGATAGAAAAGTTGAATTTCTAGAAGGAAAAGAAAGTTAAGATTTGTTTTGAATACGGCCGTCTGATTGGGTATTGTTGTTTATACTTCAGTTTTATGCATGAGATACTCTTATTGAGCATAACTGCAGAATTATGATATGTGTAATACATCCACACCTCTATTTGAAATTACTTGAAGAAAAGATCTCTTTATTGTCATGTGTTTTTTTCTTTCATGGTCGACATTTTTCGTAGACAAACAAATGGCGGATTGAGCGCCACACTAGATTTAAGCAACACCTTGCTAAAAAAACTAAAAATATTAAGTAACCCATTGATCATGACTCGTTCCTTTACAGCTGATGTAAGTGCAACATATTTAGCTTTTGTCATAGATAGAGCCACAGTTTGTTGGAAGCATGATTTCACTGTAACATTATTCCCTCAAACTGTGAAAACATATCCGATGATTGATTTTCTACGATTCATATGAGTTACAAAATTTCAATCACAATACCCACATACATATAATTCTTTCCTTTACTGTATACGAGATTCAAGTCTTGAGATCCTTATATGTACCTAAGCAAACACTTAACTGCTTTCTAGTGAACTAATCATTGTTCGCTAATGAATGTATATATAAGACCTATGTGAACTTTTGCACGGAACTAGTCATTGCATACATTATTCTACCAACATCACATGAATATGTATACCTTTTGGGAAAATGGTCTATTTCTTAATAAACTTTAGGAGAGGTCTTAAATATATATTTATTTAGTGATTAAAATTTTTAAAAACATACATGAACTTTGAAATTGTGGTGAACTTCTCTTTTACGTTCTGTCCAAGAAATTGATATGGACTTTGTGAGCATTATGATGGACATAAATTGACATCAGATTGGGTTTGAATACGGCCATATGATTGGGTATTTTTGTTTATACTTCAGCCTTACTCATGAGATATTCTTATTGAGTATATCTGCAGGATTACGAGATGTGTAAAACATCAACACCTCTATTTGAAATTTCTTGAAGAAAATATCTCTTTATTGTGATGTGATTTGTTCTTTCATGGTAGACATTGTTTTTAGACAAACGTTGTCCAACATATTTAGGTTTTTTCATAGATAGAGCCACAATTTGTTGTAAGAATGATTTCTAGGTAGTAGTAATCCGTCCAACTGCGATAACATATCCACGGATAGATTTGTTTCTATCTAGATCAGTTACAAAATTTCAATCACAATACATTCATACATCTAATTTTTTCCTTTATTGTATACGAAATTCAAGTCTTGAGGTCCTTATATGTACCTAAACAACCACTTAATTGATTCCCAGTGAACTAATCAAGGTTTGCTCATGAAGTTACTTATATGACCTATACTCTCTGTTCACTTTTGCAGAGAACTAGTCATTGCATAATATATGAGTACCTTTTGGGAAAATGCTCTATTTCTTTATAAACTTTGGGAGAGGTCTTCAATCTTTATTTATTTACTAATGAAAAATTTTAAAACCATACATGAACTTCCAATTTGTGGGGAACTTCTCTTTTAGGTTCCGTCCAAGAAATTAATATGGACTTTGTGAGCGTTATGGTGGAGATAAATTGACAGAACAGTTGAAATTCAAAAAGGAGAAGTTGTTACGATTGGGTTTGAATACGGTCGTCTGATTGGGTATTGTTGTTTATACTTAAGCCTTACGGATGAGATACTCTTATTGAGTATATCTGCAGAATTACAAGATGTTTACTACATCCACACCTCTATTTGAAATTACTTGAAGAAAAGATATCTTTATTGTCATGTGTTTTTTCTTTCATGGTCGACATTTTTCGTAGACAAACAAATAGCGGATTGAGCGCCACACTAGATTTAAGCAACACCTTGCAAAAAAAAACTAAAAATATTAAGTAACCCATTGATCATGACTGGTTCCTTTACAGCTTATGTAAGTGCAACATATTTACCTTTTGTCAAAGATAGAGCCACAGTTTGTTAGAAGCATGATTTCACTGTAACAGTATTCCCTCAAATTGTGAAAACATATCCGATGATTGATTTTCTTCTATCCATATCAGTTACAAAATTTCAATCACAATACCCACATACATCTGAGTTCTTCCCTTACTGTATACGAGATTCAAGTATTGATATCCTTTTATAATCCTAAGCAACTACATAACTGTTTCCTAGTGAACTAAGCACGGTTTGCTCATTAATGTACTTTTTAGACTATACATTATGTTAACTCTCGCAGAGAACTAATCATTGCCAACATTATGCTACCAACAGCACATGAATATGAGTACCTTTTGGGAAAATGATCTATTTCTTAATAAACTTTACGCGAGGTTCTAAATCTTTATTTATTTTGTGACTAAAATTTTTAAAATATACATGAACTTTCAAATTGTGGCGAACTTCTCTTTTAGGTTCTTACCAAGAAATTGATATGGACTTTGTGAGCGATAAGGTGGAAATAAATTAACTTAAGCCTCTGTTTTTTGACAGAAAAGTTGAATTTCTAGAAGGAAAAGAAAGTTAAGATTTGTTTTGAATACGGCCGTCTGATTGGGTATTGTTGTTTATACTTCAGTCTTACGCATGAGATACTCTTATTGAGCATAACTGCAGAATTATGATATGTGTAATACATCCACACCTCTATTTGAAATTACTTGAAGAAAAGATCTTTTTATTGTCATGTGTTTTTTGCTTTCATGGTCGACATTGTTCGTAGACAAACAAATGGCGGATTGAGCGCCACACTAGATTTAAGCAACACCTTGCTAAAAAAAACTAAAAATATTAAGTAACACATTGATCATGACTGGTTCCTTTACTGCTTATGTAAGTGCAACATATTTACCTTTTGTTATAGATAGAGCCACAGTTTGTTGGAAGCATCATTTCACTGTAACAGTATTCCCTCAAATTGTGAAAACATATCCTATGATTGATTTTCTTCTATCCATATCAGTTACAAAATTTTTAATCACAATACCCACATACATCTGAGTTCTTCCCTTTACTGTATACGAGATTCAAGTCTTGATATCCTTTTATAATCCTAAGCAACTACATAACTGTTTCCTAGTGAACTAAGCACGGTTTGCTCATTAATGTACTTTTTAGACTATACATTATGTTAACTCTGGCAGAGAACTAAATTGCCAACATTATGCTACCAACAGCACATGAATATGAGTACCTTTTGGGAAAATGATCTATTTCTTAATAAACTTTACGCGAGGTTCTAAATCTTTATTTATTTTGTGACTAAAATTTTTAAAATATACATGAACTTTCAAATTGTGGCGAACTTCTCTTTTAGGTTCTTACCAAGAAATTGATATGGACTTTGTGAGCGATAAGGTGGAAATAAATTAACTTAAGCCTCTGTTTTTTGACAGAAAAGTTGAATTTCTAGAATGAAAAGAAAGTTAAGATTTGTTTTGAATACGGCCGTCTGATTGGGTATTGTTGTTTATACTTTAGTCTTACGCATGAGATACTCTTATTGAGCATAACTGCAGAATTATGATATGTGTAATACATCCACACCTCTATTTGAAATTACTTGAAGAAAAGATCTTTTTATTGTCATGTGTTTTTTTCTTTCATGGTCGACATTTTTCGTAGACAAACAAATGGTTCCTTTACAGCCTATGTAAGTGCAACATATTTACCTTTTGTCAAAGATAGAGCCACAGTTTGTTGGAAGCATGATTTCACTGTAACAGTATTCCCTCAAATTGTGAAAACATATCCGATGATTGATTTTCTTCTATCCATATCAGTTACAAAATTTCAATCACAATACCCACATACATCTGAGTTCTTCCCTTTACTGTATACGAGATTCAAGTATTGATATCCTTTTATAATCCTAAGCAACTACATAACTGTTTCCTAGTGAACTAAGCACGGTTTGCTCATTAATGTACTTTTTAGACTATACATTATGTTAACTCTGGCAGAGAACTAATCATTGCCAACATTATGCTACCAACAGCACATGAATATGAGTACCTTTTTGGAAAATGATCTATTTCTTAATAAACTTTACGCGAGGTCTTAAATCTTTATTTATTTTGTGACTAAAATTTTTTAAAATATACATGAACTTTCAAACTGTGGCGAACTTCTCTTTTAGGTTCTTACCAAGAAATTGATATGGACTTTGTGAGCGATAAGGTGGAAATAAATTAACTTAAGCCTCTGTTTTTTGATAGAAAAGTTGAATTTCTAGAAGGAAAAGAAAGTTAAGATTTGTTTTGAATACGGCCGTCTGATTGGGTATTGTTGTTTATACTTCAGTTTTACGCATGAGATACTCTTATTGAGCATAACTGCAGAATTATGATATGTGTAATACATCCACACCTCTATTTGAAATTACTTGAAGAAAAGATCTCTTTATTGTCATGTGTTTTTTTCTTTCATGGTCGACATTTTTCGTAGACAAACAAATGGCGGATTGAGCGCCACACTAGATTTAAGCAACACCTTGCTAAAAAAACTAAAAATATTAAGTAACCCATTGATCATGACTCGTTCCTTTACAGCTGATGTAAGTGCAACATATTTAGCTTTTGTCATAGATAGAGCCACAGTTTGTTGGAAGCATGATTTCACTGTAACATTATTCCCTCAAACTGTGAAAACATATCCGATGATTGATTTTCTTCGATTCATATGAGTTACAAAATTTCAATCACAATACCCACATACATATAATTCTTTCCTTTACTGTATACGAGATTCAAGTCTTGAGATCCTTATATGTACCTAAGCAAACACTTAACTGCTTTCTAGTGAACTAATCATTGTTCGCTAATGAATGTATATATAAGACCTATGTGAACTTTTGCACGGAACTAGTCATTGCATACATTATTCTACCAACATCACATGAATATGTATACCTTTTGGGAAAATGGTCTATTTCTTAATAAACTTTAGGAGAGGTCTTAAATATATATTTATTTAGTGATTAAAATTTTTAAAAACATACATGAACTTTGAAATTGTGGTGAACTTCTCTTTTACGTTCTGTCCAAGAAATTGATATGGACTTTGTGAGCATTATGATCGACATAAATTGACATCAGATTGGGTTTGAATACGGCCATATGATTGGGTATTTTTGTTTATACTTCAGCCTTACTCATGAGATATTCTTATTGAGTATATCTGCAGGATTACGAGATGTGTAAAACATCAACACCTCTATTTGAAATTTCTTGAAGAAAATATCTCTTTATTGTGATGTGATTTGTTCTTTCATGGTAGACATTGTTTTTAGACAAACGTTGTCCAACATATTTAGGTTTTTTCATAGATAGAGCCACAATTTGTTGTAAGAATGATTTCTAGGTAGTAGTAATCCGTCCAACTGCGATAACATATCCACGGATAGATTTGTTTCTATCTAGATCAGTTACAAAATTTCAATCACAATACATTCATACATCTAATTTTTTCCTTTATTGTATACGAAATTCAAGTGTTGAGGTCCTTATATGTACCTAATCAACCACTTAATTGATTCCCAGTGAACTAATCAAGGTTTGCTCATGAAGTTACTTATATGACCTATACTCTCTGTTCACTTTTGCAGAGAACTAGTCATTGCATAATATATGAGTACCTTTTGGGAAAATGCTCTATTTCTTTATAAACTTTGGGAGAGGTCTTCAATCTTTATTTATTTACTAATGAAAAATTTTAAAACCATACATGAACTTCCAATTTGTGGGGAACTTCTCTTTTAGGTTCCGTCCAAGAAATTAATATGGACTTTGTGAGCGTTATGGTGGATATAAATTGACAGAACAGTTGAAATTCAAAAAGGAGAAGTTGTTACGATTGGGTTTGAATACGGTCGTCTGATTGGGTATTGTTGTTTATACTTAAGCCTTACGGATGAGATACTCTTATTGAGTATATCTGCAGAATTACAAGATGTTTACTACATCCACACCTCTATTTGAAATTACTTGAAGAAAAGATATCTTTATTGTCATGTGTTTTTTCTTTCATGGTCGACATTTTTCGTAGACAAACAAATGGCGGATTGAGCGCCACACTAGATTCAACCAACACCTTGCAAAAAAAACTAAAAATATTAAGTAACCCATTGATCATGACTGGTTCCTTTACAGCTTATGTAAGTGCAACATATTTACCTTTTGTCAAAGATAGAGCCACAGTTTGTTGGAAGCATGATTTCACTGTAACAATATTCCCTCAAATTGTGAAAACATATCCGATGATTGATTTTCTTCTATCCATATCAGTTACAAAATTTCAATCACAATACCCACATACATCTGAGTTCTTCCCTTTACTGTATACGAGATTCAAGTATTGATATCCTTTTATAATCCTAAGCAACTACATAACTGTTTCCTAGTGAACTAAGCACGGTTTGCTCATTAATGTACTTTTTAGACTATACATTATGTTAACTCTGGCAGAGAACTAATCATTGCCAACATTATGCTACCAACAGCACATGAATATGAGTACCTTTTAGGAAAATGATCTATTTCTTAATAAACTTTACGCGAGGTTCTAAATCTTCATTTATTTTGTGACTAAAATTTTTAAAATATACATGAACTTTCAAATTGTGGCGAACTTCTCTTTTAGGTTCTTACCAAGAAATTGATATGGACTTTGTGAGCGATAAGGTGGAAATAAATTAACTTAAGCCTCTGTTTTTTGACAGAAAAGTTGAATTTCTAGAATGAAAAGAAAGTTAAGATTTGTTTTGAATACGGCCGTCTGATTGGGTATTGTTGTTTATACTTCAGTTTTACGCATGAGATACTCTTATTGAGCATAACTGCAGAATTATGATATGTGTAATACATCCACACCTCTATTTGAAATTACTTGAAGAAAAGATCTTTTTATTGTCATGTGTTTTTTTCTTTCATGGTCGACATTGTTCGTAGACAAACAAATGGCGGATTGAGCGCCACACTAGATTTAAGCAACACCTTGCTAAAAAAAATAAAAATATTAAGTAACCCATTGATCATGACTGGTTCCTTTAGAGCTTATGTAAGTGCAACATATTTACCTTTTGTCAAAGATAGAGCCACAATTTGTTGGAAGCATGATTTCACTGTAACAGTATTCCCTCAAATTGTGAAAACATATCCGATGATTGATTTTCTTCTATCCATATCAGTTACAAAATTTCAATCACAATACCCACATACATATAATTCTTTCCTTTACTGTATACGAGATTCAAGTCTTGAGATCCTTATATGTACCTAAGCAAACACTTAACTGCTTTCTAGTGAACTAATCATTGTTCGCTAATGAATGTATATATAAGACCTATGTGAACTTTTGCACGGAACTAGTCATTGCATACATTATTCTACCAACATCACATGAATATGTATACCTTTTGGGAAAATGGTCTATTTCTTAATAAACTTTAGGAGAGGTCTTAAATATATATTTAATTAGTGATTAAAATTTTTAAAAACATACATGAACTTTGAAATTGTGGTGAACTTCTCTTTTACGTTCTGTCCAAGAAATTGATATGGACTTTGTGAGCATTATGATGGACATAAATTGACATCAGATTGGGTTTGAATACGGCCATATGATTGGGTATTTTTGTTTATACTTCAGCCTTACTCATGAGATATTCTTATTGAGTATATCTGCAGGATTACGAGATGTGTAAAACATCAACACCTCTATTTGAAATTTCTTGAAGAAAATATCTCTTTATTGTGATGTGATTTGTTCTTTCATGGTAGACATTGTTTTTAGACAAACGTTGTCAACATATTTTGGTTTTTTTCATAGATAGAGCCACAATTTGTTGTAAGAATGATTTCTAGGTAGTAGTAATCCGTCCAACTGCGATAACATATCCACGGATAGATTTGTTTCTATCTAGATCAGTTACAAAATTTCAATCACAATACATTCATACATCTAATTTTTTCCTTTATTGTATACGAAATTCAAGTCTTGAGGTCCTTATATGTACCTAAACAACCACTTAATTGATTACCAGTGAACTAATCAAGGTTTGCTCATGAAGTTACTTATATGACCTATACTCTCTGTTCACTTTGCAGAGAACTAGTCATTGCATAATATATGAGTACCTTTTGGGAAAATGCTCTATTTCTTTATAAACTTTGGGAGAGGTCTTCAATCTTTATTTATTTACTAATGAAAAATTTTAAAACCATACATGAACTTCCAATTTGTAGGAACTTCTCTTTTAGGTTCCGTCCAAGAAATTAATATGGACTTTGTGAGCGTTATGGTGAAGATAAATTTTTGACCACGAACAGTTGAAATTCAAAAAGGAGAAGTTGTTACGATTGGGTTTGAATACGGTCGTCTGATTGGGTATTGTTGTTTATACTTAAGCCTTACGGATGAGATACTCTTATTGAGTATATCTGCAGAATTACAAGATGTTTACTACATCCACACCTCTATTTGAAATTACTTGAAGAAAAGATATCTTTATTGTCATGTGTTTTTTCTTTCATGGTCGACATTTTTCGTAGACAAACAAATGGCGGATTGAGCGCCACACTAGATTCAACCAACACCTTGCAAAAAAAACTAAAAATATTAAGTAACCCATTGATCATGACTGGTTCCTTTACAGCTTATGTAAGTGCAACATAACCTTTTGTCAAAGATAGAGCCACAGTTTGTTGGAAGCATGATTTCACTGTAACAGTATTCCCTCAAATTGTGAAAACATATCCGATGATTGATTTTCTTCTATCCATATCAGTTACAAAATTTCAATCACAATACCCACATACATCTGAGTTCTTCCCTTTACTGTATACGAGATTCAAGTATTGATATCCTTTTATAATCCTAAGCAACTACATAACTGTTTCCTAGTGAACTAAGCACGGTTTGCTCATTAATGTACTTTTTAGACTATACATTATGTTAACTCTGGCAGAGAACTAATCATTGCCAACATTATGCTACCAACAGCACATGAATATGAGTACCTTTTAGGAAAATGATCTATTTCTTAATAAACTTTACGCGAGGTTCTAAATCTTTATTTATTTTGTGACTAAAATTTTTAAAATATACATGAACTTTCAAATTGTGGCGAACTTCTCTTTTAGGTTCTTACCAAGAAATTAATATGGACTTTGTGAGCGATAAGGTGGAAATAAATTAACTTAAGCCTCTGTTTTTTGACAGAAAAGTTGAATTTCTAGAATGAAAAGAAAGTTAAGATTTGTTTTGAATACGGCCGTCTGATTGGGTATTGTTGTTTATACTTCAGTTTTACGCATGAGATACTCTTATTGAGCATAACTGCAGAATTATGATATGTGTAATACATCCACACCTCTATTTGAAATTACTTGAAGAAAAGATCTTTTTATTGTCATGTGTTTTTTTTTTTTTCATGGTCGACATTGTTCGTAGACAAACAAATGGCGGATTGAGCGCCACACTAGATTTAAGCAACACCTTGCTAAAAAAACTAAAAATATTAAGTAACCCATTGATCATGACTGGTTCCTTTACAGCTTATGTAAGTGCAACATATTTACCTTTTGTCAAAGATAGAGCCACAGTTTGTTGGAAGCATGATTTCACTGTAACAGTATTCCCTCAAATTGTGAAAACATATCCGATGATTGATTTTCTTCTATCCATATCAGTTACAAAATTTCAATCACAATACCCACATACATATAATTCTTTCCTTTACTGTATACAAGATTCAAGTCTTGAGATCCTTATATGTACCTAAGCAAACACTTAACTGCTTTCTAGTGAACTAATCATTGTTCGCTAATGAATGTATATATAAGACCTATGTGAACTTTTGCACGGAACTAGTCATTGCATACATTATTCTACCAACATCACATGAATATGTATACCTTTTGGGAAAATGGTCTATTTCTTAATAAACTTTAGGAGAGGTCTTAAATATATATTTAATTAGTGATTAAAATTTTTAAAAACATACATGAACTTTGAAATTGTGGTGAACTTCTCTTTTACGTTCTGTCCAAGAAATTGATATGGACTTTGTGAGCATTATGATGGACATAAATTGACATCAGATTGGGTTTGAATACGGCCATATGATTGGGTATTTTTGTTTATACTTCAGCCTTACTCATGAGATATTCTTATTGAGTATATCTGCAGGATTACGAGATGTGTAAAACATCAACACCTCTATTTGAAATTTCTTGAAGAAAATATCTCTTTATTGTGATGTGATTTGTTCTTTCATGGTAGACATTGTTTTTAGACAAACGTTGTCCAACATATTTAGGTTTTTTCATAGATAGAGCCACAATTTGTTGTAAGAATGATTTCTAGGTAGTAGTAATCCGTCCAACTGCGATAACATATCCACGGATAGATTTGTTTCTATCTAGATCAGTTACAAAATTTCAATCACAATACATTCATACATCTAATTTTTTCCTTTATTGTATACGAAATTCAAGTCTTGAGGTCCTTATATGTACCTAAACAACCACTTAATTGATTCCCAGTGAACTAATCAAGGTTTGCTCATGAAGTTACTTATATGACCTATACTCTCTGTTCACTTTTGCAGAGAACTAGTCATTGCATAATATATGAGTACCTTTTGGGAAAATGCTCTATTTTTCTTTATAAACTTTGGGAGAGGTCTTCAATCTTTATTTATTTACTAATGAAAAATTTTAAAACCATACATGAACTTCCAATTTGTGGGGAACTTCTCTTTTAGGTTCCGTCCAAGAAATTAATATGGACTTTGTGAGCGTTATGGTGGAGATAAATTGACAGAACAGTTGAAATTCAAAAAGGAGAAGTTGTTACGATTGGGTTTGAATACGGTCGTCTGATTGGGTATTGTTGTTTATACTTAAGCCTTACGGATGAGATACTCTTATTGAGTATATCTGCAGAATTACAAGATGTTTACTACATCCACACCTCTATTTGAAATTACTTGAAGAAAAGATATCTTTATTGTCATGTGTTTTTTCTTTCATGGTCGACATTTTTCGTAGACAAACAAATGGCGGATTGAGCGCCACACTAAAGATTCAACCAACACCTTGCAAAAAAAACTAAAAATATTAAGTAACCCATTGATCATGACTGGTTCCTTTACAGCTTATGTAAGTGCAACATATTTACCTTTTGTCAAAGATAGAGCCACAGTTTGTTGGAAGCATGATTTCACTGTAACAGTATTCCCTCAAATTGTGAAAACATATCCGATGATTGATTTTCTTCTATCCATATCAGTTACAAAATTTCAATCACAATACCCACATACATCTGAGTTCTTCCCTTTACTGTATACGAGATTCAAGTATTGATATCCTTTTATAATCCTAAGCAACTACATAACTGTTTCCTAGTGAACTAAGCACGGTTTGCTCATTAATGTACTTTTTAGACTATACATTATGTTAACTCTGGCAGAGAACTAATCATTGCCAACACTATGCTACCAACAGCACATGAATATGAGTACCTTTTAGGAAAATGATCTATTTCTTAATAAACTTTACGCGAGGTTCTAAATCTTTATTTATTTTGTGACTAAAATTTTTAAAATATACATGAACTTTCAAATTGTGGCGAACTTCTCTTTTAGGTTCTTACCAAGAAATTGATATGGACTTTGTGAGCGATAAGGTGGAAATAAATTAACTTAAGCCTCTGTTTTTTGACAGAAAAGTTGAATTTCTAGAATGAAAAGAAAGTTAAGATTTGTTTTGAATACGGCCGTCTGATTGGGTATTGTTGTTTATACTTCAGTTTTACGCATGAGATACTCTTATTGAGCATAACTGCAGAATTATGATATGTGTAATACATCCACACCTCTATTTGAAATTACTTGAAGAAAAGATCTTTTTATTGTCATGTGTTTTTTTCTTTCATGGTCGACATTGTTCGTAGACAAACAAATGGCGGATTGAGCGCCACACTAGATTTAAGCAACACCTTGCTAAAAAAACTAAAAATATTAAGTAACCCATTGATCATGACTCGTTCCTTTACAGCTGATGTAAGTGCAACATATTTAGCTTTTGTCATAGATAGAGCCACAGTTTGTTGGAAGCATGATTTCACTGTAACATTATTCCCTCAAACTGTGAAAACATATCCGATGATTGATTTTCTTCGATTCATATGAGTTACAAAATTTCAATCACAATACCCACATACATATAATTCTTTCCTTTACTGTATACGAGATTCAAGTCTTGAGATCCTTATATGTACCTAAGCAAACACTTAACTGCTTTCTAGTGAACTAATCATTGTTCGCTAATGAATGTATATATAAGACCTATGTGAACTTTTGCACGGAACTAGTCATTGCATACATTATTCTACCAACATCACATGAATATGTATACCTTTTGGGAAAATGGTCTATTTCTTAATAAGCTTTAGGAGAGGTCTTAAATATATATTTATTTAGTGATTAAAATTTTTAAAAACATACATGAACTTTGAAATTGTGGTGAACTTCTCTTTTACGTTCTGTCCAAGAAATTGATATGGACTTTGTGAGCATTAAGATGGACATAAATTGACATCAGATTGGGTTTGAATACGGCCATATGATTGGGTATTTTTGTTTATACTTCAGCCTTACTCATGAGATATTCTTATTGAGTATATCTGCAGGATTACGAGATGTGTAAAACATCAACATCTCTATTTGAAATTTCTTGAAGAAAATATCTCTTTATTGTGATGTGATTTGTTCTTTCATGGTAGACATTGTTTTTAGACAAACGTTGTCCAACATATTTAGGTTTTTTCATAGATAGAGCCACAATTTGTTGTAAGAATGATTTCTAGGTAGTAGTAATCCGTCCAACTGCGATAACATATCCACGGATAGATTTGTTTCTATCTAGATCAGTTACAAAATTTCAATCACAATACATTCATACATCTAATTTTTTCCTTTATTGTATACGAAATTCAAGTCTTGAGGTCCTTATATGTACCTAAACAACCACTTAATTGATTCCCAGTGAACTAATCAAGGTTTGCTCATGAAGTTACTTATATGACCTATACTCTCTGTTCACTTTTGCAGAGAACTAGTCATTGCATAATATATGAGTACCTTTTGGGAAAATGCTCTATTTCTTTATAAACTTTGGGAGAGGTCTTCAATCTTTATTTATTTACTAATGAAAAATTTTAAAACCATACATGAACTTCCAATTTGTGGGGAACTTCTCTTTTAGGTTCCGTCCAAGAAATTAATATGGACTTTGTGAGCGTTATGGTGGAGATAAGTTGACAGAACAGTTGAAATTCAAAAAGGAGAAGTTGTTACGATTGGGTTTGAATACGGTCGTCTGATTGGGTATTGTTGTTTATACTTAAGCCTTACGGATGAGATACTCTTATTGAGTATATCTGCAGAATTACAAGATGTTTACTACATCCACACCTCTATTTGAAATTACTTGAAGAAAAGATATCTTTATTGTCATGTGTTTTTTCTTTCATGGTCGACATTTTTCGTAGACAAACAAATGGCGGATTGAGCGCCACACTAGATTTAAGCAACACCTTGCAAAAAAAACTAAAAATATTAAGTAACCCATTGATCATGACTGGTTCCTTTACAGCTTATGTAAGTGCAACATATTTACCTTTTGTCAAAGATAGAGCCACAGTTTGTTGGAAGCATGATTTCACTGTAACAGTATTCCCTCAAATTGTGAAAACATATCCGATGATTGATTTTCTTCTATCCATATCAGTTACAAAATTTCAATCACAATACCCACATACATCTGAGTTCTTCCCTTTACTGTATACGAGATTCAAGTATTGATATCCTTTTATAATCCTAAGCAACTACATAACTGTTTCCTAGTGAACTAAGCACGGTTTGCTCATTAATGTACTTTTTAGACTATACATTATGTTAACTCTGGCAGAGAACTAATCATTGCCAACATTATGCTACCAACAGCACATGAATATGAGTACCTTTTTGGAAAATGATCTATTTCTTAATAAACTTTACACGATGTCTTAAATCTTTATTTATTTTGTGACTAAAATTTTTTAAAATATACATGAACTTTCAAACTGTGGCGAACTTCTCTTTTAGGTTCTTACCAAGAAATTGATATGGACTTTGTGAGCGATAAGGTGGAAATAAATTAACTTAAGCCTCTGTTTTTTGATAGAAAAGTTGAATTTCTAGAAGGAAAAGAAAGTTAAGATTTGTTTTGAATACGGCCGTCTGATTGGGTATTGTTGTTTATACTTCAGTCTTACGCATGAGATACTCTTATTGAGCATAACTGCAGAATTATGATATGTGTAATACATCCACACCTCTATTTGAAATTACTTGAAGAAAAGATCTTTTTATTGTCATGTGTTTTTTTCTTTCATGGTCGACATTGTTCGTAGACAAACAAATGGCGGATTGAGCGCCACACTAGATTTAAGCAACACCTTGCTAAAAAAACTAAAAATATTAAGTAACCCATTGATCATGACTTGTTCCTTTACAGCTTATGTAAGTGCAACATATTTACCTTTTGTCATAGATAGAGCCACAGTTTGTTGGAAGCATCATTTCACTGTAACAGTATTCCCTCAAATTGTGAAAACATATCCTTTGATTGATTTTCTTCTATCCATATCAGTTACAAAATTTTAATCACAATACCCACATACATCTGAGTTCTTCCCTTTACTGTATACGAGATTCAAGTATTGATATCCTTTTATAATCCTAAGCAACTACATAACTGTTTCCTAGTGAACTAAGCACGGTTTGCTCATTAATGTACTTTTTAGACTATACATTATGTTAACTCTGGCAGAGAACTAATCATTGCCAACATTATGCTACCAACAGCACATGAATATGAGTACCTTTTGGGAAAATGATCTATTTCTTAATAAACTTTACGCGAGGTTCTAAATCTTTATTTATTTTGTGACTAAAATTTTTAAAATATACATGAACTTTCAAATTGTGGCGAACTTCTCTTTTAGGTTCTTACCAAGAAATTGATATGGACTTTGTGAGCGATAAGGTGGAAATAAATTAACTTAAGCCTCTGTTTTTTGATAGAAAAGTTGAATTTCTAGAAGGAAAAGAAAGTTAAGATTTGTTTTGAATACGGCCGTCTGATTGGGTATTGTTGTTTATACTTCAGTCTTACGCATGAGATACTCTTATTGAGCATAACTGCAGAATTATGATATGTGTAATACATCCACACCTCTATTTGAAATTACTTGAAGAAAAGATCTTTTTATTGTCATGTGTTTTTTTCTTTCATGGTCGACATTGTTCGTAGACAAACAAATGGCGGATTGAGCGCCACACTAGATTTAAGCAACACCTTGCTAAAAAAACTAAAAATATTAAGTAACCCATTGATCATGACTTGTTCCTTTACAGCTTATGTAAGTGCAACATATTTACCTTTTGTCATAGATAGAGCCACAGTTTGTTGGAAGCATCATTTCACTGTAACAGTATTCCCTCAAATTGTGAAAACATATCCTTTGATTGATTTTCTTCTATCCATATCAGTTACAAAATTTTAATCACAATACCCACATACATCTGAGTTCTTCCCTTTACTGTATACGAGATTCAAGTATTGATATCCTTTTATAATCCTAAGCAACTACATAACTGTTTCCTAGTGAACTAAGCACGGTTTGCTCATTAATGTACTTTTTAGACTATACATTATGTTAACTCTGGCAGAGAACTAATCATTGCCAACATTATGCTACCAACAGCACATGAATATGAGTACCTTTTGGGAAAATGATCTATTTCTTAATAAACTTTACGCGAGGTTCTAAATCTTTATTTATTTTGTGACTAAAATTTTTAAAATATACATGAACTTTCAAATTGTGGCGAACTTCTCTTTTAGGTTCTTACCAAGAAATTGATATGGACTTTGTGAGCGATAAGGTGGAAATAAATTAACTTAAGCCTCTGTTTTTTGACAGAAAAGTTGAATTTCTAGAATGAAAAGAAAGTTAAGATTTGTTTTGAATACGGCCGTCTGATTGGGTATTGTTGTTTATACTTCAGTTTTACGCATGAGATACTCTTATTGAGCATAACTGCAGAATTATGATATGTGTAATACATCCACACCTCTATTTGAAATTACTTGAAGAAAAGATCTTTTTATTGTCATGTGTTTTTTTCTTTCATGGTCGACATTGTTCGTAGACAAACAAATGGCGGATTGAGCGCCACACTAGATTTAAGCAACACCTTGCTAAAAAAACTAAAAATATTAAGTAACCCATTGATCATGACTCGTTCCTTTACAGCTGATGTAAGTGCAACATATTTAGCTTTTGTCATAGATAGAGCCACAGTTTGTTGGAAGCATGATTTCACTGTAACATTATTCCCTCAAACTGTGAAAACATATCCGATGATTGATTTTCTTCGATTCATATGAGTTACAAAATTTCAATCACAATACCCACATACATATAATTCTTTCCTTTACTGTATACGAGATTCAAGTCTTGAGATCCTTATATGTACCTAAGCAAACACTTAACTGCTTTCTAGTGAACTAATCATTGTTCGCTAATGAATGTATATATAAGACCTATGTGAACTTTTGCACGGAACTAGTCATTGCATACATTATTCTACCAACATCACATGAATATGTATACCTTTTGGGAAAATGGTCTATTTCTTAATAAACTTTAGGAGAGGTCTTAAATATATATTTATTTAGTGATTAAAATTTTTAAAAACATACATGAACTTTGAAATTGTGGTGAACTTCTCTTTTACGTTCTGTCCAAGAAATTGATATGGACTTTGTGAGCATTATGATGGACATAAATTGACATCAGATTGGGTTTGAATACGGCCATATGATTGGGTATTTTTGTTTATACTTCAGCCTTACTCATGAGATATTCTGATTGAGTATATATGCAGGATTACGAGATGTGTAAAACATCAACACCTCTATTTGAAATTTCTTGAAGAAAATATCTCTTTATTGTGATGTGATTTGTTCTTTCATGGTAGACATTGTTTTTTGACAAACGTTGTCCAACATATTTAGGTTTTTTCATAGATAGAGCCACAATTTGTTGTAAGAATGATTTCTAGGTAGTAGTAATCCGTCCAACTGCGATAACATATCCACGGATAGATTTGTTTCTATCTAGATCAGTTACAAAATTTCAATCACAATACATTCATACATCTAATTTTTTCCTTTATTGTATACGAAATTCAAGTCTTGAGGTCCTTATATGTACCTAAACAACCACTTAATTGATTCCCAGTGAACTAATCAAGGTTTGCTCATGAAGTTACTTATATGACCTATACTCTCTGTTCACTTTTGCAGAGAACTAGTCATTGCATAATATATGAGTACCTTTTGGGAAAATGCTCTATTTCTTTATAAACTTTGGGAGAGGTCTTCAATCTTTATTTATTTACTAATGAAAAATTTTAAAACCATACATGAACTTCCAATTTGTGGGGAACTTCTCTTTTAGGTTCCGTCCAAGAAATTAATATGGACTTTGTGAGCGTTATGGTGGAGATAAGTTGACAGAACAGTTGAAATTCAAAAAGGAGAAGTTGTTACGATTGGGTTTGAATACGGTCGTCTGATTGGGTATTGTTGTTTATACTTAAGCCTTACGGATGAGATACTCTTATTGAGTATATCTGCAGAATTACAAGATGTTTACTACATCCACACCTCTATTTGAAATTACTTGAAGAAAAGATATCTTTATTGTCATGTGTTTTTTCTTTCATGGTCGACATTTTTCGTAGACAAACAAATGGCGGATTGAGCGCCACACTAGATTTAAGCAACACCTTGCAAAAAAAACTAAAAATATTAAGTAACCCATTGATCATGACTGGTTCCTTTACAGCTTATGTAAGTGCAACATATTTACCTTTTGTCAAAGATAGAGCCACAGTTTGTTGGAAGCATGATTTCACTGTAACAGTATTCCCTCAAATTGTGAAAAACATATCCGATGATTGATTTTCTTCTATCCAT
>JAKUCM010009672.1:0-30197 GCA_023374145.1 Lepidium sativum | reverse complement strand
GGAGTTTATATATGTGAATATTATGCTAGTTTTATTTGATATTTTGAATCAGTAAATTCATAGGATACATTTGATCTCATTTTTGATTGCATCTTGCATTTTTAATGCGTTTGAGTGTTAGGATCATAGATTTTCATACTTTATTCTTTTTGGTGTTTTAGGTGAACTAGAGCCTACACTTTAAGCTGTGGAAACTATAGATTGAACAGTAGAAGCATTGGTAGCTTCAACGAGAAGAGAAGAGAGCACAAGGCGGATTCTCGGCCCCAATCTTGTCATTTTATGTCCAGAAGATGCACCATAATTGTTTGATAAGGATTTTTCGAAGACATCTTTTACATTTTTACAATTTGTTTGAGATTTATTCTTTAGAATCATTTAGAATTGCATCATCGTTTTTATATTCAGTTTTGGGAATTTCTTGGTTGAGGTGACCAATCTTGTTAGGTTGATGTCTAGTTACCATTGTAACCACTTTGAGTCAAAGTTATAATCTTTGAGATGTTGATAGGACATTCACCCGTAATGCTTATGTTTGTGTTGTGTCTTGAATGAACTTGAATTTATTCCATTAATTTGACTTAAATTTAAGGATTAGGGCTTTGAGATATATTGAACACTTTCATTCCTTGAGTTTAGCTCGATGAACCTTTTGTTACAATTTAGCCGATTCGAAGATACGTCAAGTGAGCTAGAAATATGCATAAACCCGTACATTTTTGTTTCTCATTTACATAGTCGAGAAATGAAAATCAAACAAGCATATGATCGGTTGTGGATCATATAAATTTGGGCGTGTGCAAATAAAGTTAAAACAAGGAAATACTAAGAGCTTCAAAGGGAATGCATAGAAAATTTCTTGGTAAGTTCAAGAAGGATGAATCATATGTTCTTCGATTGTAGCCCTTTTTGAAGCCTTCACCTTTAGAAACAAGGACTCAATTAAATTGTATTGTAATTGGTTTGGAGTGTAACATACTTCAGAATTGGATGTTAATGATGCGACTATATTGTTGTACTTCTAAGAGGATGAGGGTTCATATATGGATTATAATTTTTGGCTTGATAAGTTTTTCATTTTAGGTGTGATATTCCTTTTGTTTTTCAAACCTCTTCTCTAGTTTTGTAGGTTGTTTGCTTAAGAGCAAGCAAATGGCAAGTCCGAGGGAGTTTATATATGTGAATATTATGCTAGTTTTATTTGATATTTTGAATCAGTAAATTCATAGGATACATTTGATCTCATTTTTGATTGCATCTTGCATTTTTAATGCGTTTGAGTTTTAGGATCATAGATTTTCATACTTTATTCTTTTTGGTGTTTTAGGTGAACTACAGCCTACAATTTCAGGTGTGGAAACTATAGATTGAACAGTAGAAGCATTGGTAGCATCACGAGAAGAGAAGAGAGCACAAGGAGGATTCTCGGCCCCAATCTTGTCATTTTATGTCTAGAAGATGGACCATAATTGATTGATAAGGATTTTTCGAAGACATCTTTTACATTTTTACAATTTGTTTGAGATTTATTCTTTAGAATCATTTAGAATTGTGTCATCGTTTTTATATTCGGTTTTGGGAATTTTCTTGGTTGAGGTGAACAATCTTGTTAGGTTGATGTCTAGTTACCATTGTAACCACTTTGAGTCGAAGTTATCATCTTTGAGAAGTTGATAGGTCATTCACCTGTAATGCTTATGTTTGTGTTGTGTCTTGAATGAACTTGAATTTATTCCATTAATTTGACTTAAATTTAAGGATTAGGGCTTTGAGATGTATTGAACACTTTCATTCCTTGAGTTTAGCTCGATGAACCTTTTGTTACAATTGAGCCGATTCGAAGATACCTCAAGTGAGCTAGAAATATGCGTAAACCCGTACATATTTGTTTCTCATTTACATAGTCGAGAAATGAAAATCAAACAAGCATATGATCGGTTGTGGATCATATAAATTTGGGCGTGTGCAAATAAAGTTAAAACAAGGAAATACTAAGAGCTTCAAAGGGAATGCATAGAAAATTTCTTGGTAAGTTCAAGAAGGATGAATCATATGTTCTTCGATTGTAGCCCTTTTTGAAGCCTTCACCTTTAGAAACAAGGACTCAATTAAATTGTATTGTAATTGGTTTGGAGTGTAACATACTTCGGAATTGGATGTTAATGATGCGATTATATTGTTGTACTTTTAAGAGGATGAGGGTTCATATATGGATTATAATTTTTGGCTTGATAAGTTGTTCATTTTAGGTGTGATATTCCTTTTGTTTTTCAAACCTCTTCTCTAGTTTTGTAGGTTGTTTGCTTAAGAGCAAGCAAATGGCAAGTGCGAGGGAGTTTATATATGTGAATATTATGCTAGTTTTATTTGATATTTTGAATCAGTAAATTCATAGGATACATTTGATCTCATTTTTGATTGCATCTTGCATTTTTAATGCGTTTGAGTGTTAGGATCATAGATTTTCATACTTTATTCTTTTTGGTGTTTTAGGTGAACTAGAGCCTACACTTTAAGCTGTGGAAACTATAGATTGAACAGTAGAAGCATTGGTAGCTTCAACGAGAAGAGAAGAGAGCACAAGGCGGATTCTCGGCCCCAATCTTGTCATTTTATGTCCAGAAGATGCACCATAATTGTTTGATAAGGATTTTTCGAAGACATCTTTTACATTTTTACAATTTGTTTGAGATTTATTCTTTAGAATCATTTAGAATTGCATCATCGTTTTTATATTCAGTTTTGGGAATTTCTTGGTTGAGGTGACCAATCTTGTTAGGTTGATGTCTAGTTACCATTGTAACCACTTTGAGTCAAAGTTATAATCTTTGAGATGTTGATAGGACATTCACCCGTAATGCTTATGTTTGTGTTGTGTCTTGAATGAACTTGAATTTATTCCATTAATTTGACTTAAATTTAAGGATTAGGGCTTTGAGATGTATTGAACACTTTCATTCCTTGAGTTTAGCTCGATGAACCTTTTGTTACAATTGAGCCGATTCGAAGATACCTCAAGTGAGCTAGAAATATGCGTAAACCCGTACATATGTTTCTCATTTACATAGTCGAGAAATGAAAATCAAACAAGCATATGATCGGTTGTGGATCATATAAATTTGGGCGTGTGCAAATAAAGTGAAAACAAGGAAATACTAAGAGCTTCAAAGGGAATGCATAGAAAATTTCTTGGTAAGTTCAAGAAGGATGAATCATATGTTCTTCGATTGTAGCCCTTTTTGAAGCCTTCACCTTTAGAAACAAGGACTCAATTAAATTGTATTGTAATTGGTTTGGAGTGTAACATACTTCAGAATTGGATGTTAATGATGCGACTATATTGTTGTACTTCTAAGAGGATGAGGGTTCATATATGGATTATAATTTTTGGCTTGATAAGTTTTTCATTTTAGGTGTGATATTCCTTTTGTTTTTCAAACCTCTTCTCTAGTTTTGTAGGTTGTTTGCTTAAGAGCAAGCAAATGGCAAGTCCGAGGGAGTTTATATATGTGAATATTATGCTAGTTTTATTTGATATTTTGAATCAGTAAATTCATAGGATACATTTGATCTCATTTTTGATTGCATCTTGCATTTTTAATGCGTTTGAGTTTTAGGATCATAGATTTTCATACTTTATTCTTTTTGGTGTTTTAGGTGAACTACAGCCTACAATTTCAGGTGTGGAAACTATAGATTGAACAGTAGAAGCATTGGTAGCATCACGAGAAGAGAAGAGAGCACAAGGAGGATTCTCGGCCCCAATCTTGTCATTTTATGTCTAGAAGATGGACCATAATTGATTGATAAGGATTTTTCGAAGACATCTTTTACATTTTTACAATTTGTTTGAGATTTATTCTTTAGAATCATTTAGAATTGTGTCATCGTTTTTATATTCGGTTTTGGGAATTTTCTTGGTTGAGGTGAACAATCTTGTTAGGTTGATGTCTAGTTACCATTGTAACCACTTTGAGTCGAAGTTATCATCTTTGAGAAGTTGATAGGTCATTCACCTGTAATGCTTATGTTTGTGTTGTGTCTTGAAAGAACTTGGATTTATTCCATTAATTTGACTTAAATTTAAGGATTAGGGCTTTGAGATGTATTGAACACTTTCATTCCTTGAGTTTAGCTTGATGAACCTTTTGTTACAATTGAGCCGATTCGAAGATACCTCAAGTGAGCTAGAAATATGCGTAAACCCGTACATATTTGTTTCTCATTTACATAGTCGAGAAATGAAAATCAAACAAGCATATGATCGGTTGTGGATCATATAAATTTGGGCGTGTGCAAATAAAGTTAAAACAAGGAAATACTAAGAGCTTCAAAGGGAATGCATAGAAAATTTCTTGGTAAGTTCAAGAAGGATGAATCATATGTTCTTCGATTGTAGCCCTTTTTGAAGCCTTCACCTTTAGAAACAAGGACTCAATTAAATTGTATTGTAATTGGTTTGGAGTGTAACATACTTCGGAATTGGATGTTAATGATGCGATTATATTGTTGTACTTTTAAGAGGATGAGGGTTCATATATGGATTATAATTTTTGGCTTGATAAGTTGTTCATTTTAGGTGTGATATTCCTTTTGTTTTTCAAACCTCTTCTCTAGTTTTGTAGGTTGTTTGCTTAAGAGCAAGCAAATGGCAAGTGCGAGGGAGTTTATATATGTGAATATTATGCTAGTTTTATTTGATATTTTGAATCAGTAAATTCATAGGATACATTTGATCTTAATAAATATCATAATAATTTTGTCACATATTGCTACGGAATAGAGTCACAAATTATTACTAATATTCATAGTTACAATACAATTGTCACAATAAGTCAAAAATTTTGTAGTGGTTCATTTGCTACTTTTCCATAAGTTTGTTCTTCCAAAACAGTAACTCTTGATGAAACATTTGCAGTGCATATATATGATTTTATCGCCCTTTTTGTATTAGGGAACACATCTGGTAATTCATTTTCTATACATGTACAACTTTCTAAACTTCTAGTTCACATTGTTTCATAGAGAGATCTATGTGTTATAACGACGATATATACCATGTAGTATATATTTTGGAACTTTTTTAATTCCTCCCTCTAATGTTGGAAGTTCAGCTTTATTAAAAAGGCAAACGGCGAAACGTGCCGTAAATATATTACCAGTTTTTCCTTGAAGATATGGAATTATACTTGGTGATGTATACCCAATATATAATATCAATCTCCTTTATGGTCACTTTTTATTTTTTGAGGTGGGGATATAGGAACATAGACCGCAAAACCAAAAACACAGAGATGAGATAAGTTTGGCTCCAAGCGAGATGTTAATTACAATGGGGAGCTTTTATGATATGCACTTGTTATATTTAAATTAGTGCTATTACATGCAAAATTGGATGACCACATGTTGAAATTGGGAGTCTTGTTCTCATTAATATAAACGGGCTAGCAAAAATTTGCAACCGTTTAATTAAACACTAAGCAATGCCATTTTGTGCTTGAACATGGAGACTGTATGTTCAATGTCAATTCCCAGTGACATATATTAGTCATTGAAGGCTTATGAAGTAAATTTACCAGCGTTATCAAGCCTTACTTTCTTTATTGTATAATTAGAAAATTATGCTCTTAACCTGATTATTTGGGCAATGAATTTTGGGAAAGCCCTATTTCATGTACTCAATAAACATACATGTGACCATCTACGAGATACGTCAATCAATACCATAAAAATATCTTAATAACCCACATTGTGGGTGAATAGCCCCACATATATCCACTATGCATTCTCTCTAAGAATACTGGAGATTCATTCCCAACTTTTGCTGGTGATAGTCAAGTTATTAGGTTTCAAAGAAAACAAACATTACATGGAAATTTTCTTGCTTGAAAAAACTTATGCTTTTTAAGCGGATGGCCATTTGAGGAGGCTGATCCTACCTATTATAATTTTGATCGTGGAGGCAAAACCTACCATAATGATCAGTTCGAAAAATGGCAACGCCTATCATTCTTATTGAGGTGGCAAGCCGACCATTATAACAATATATAAATTTAAATTTAAAACAGACATTATAACGGTAAATAAAGTACCTTTATAGAGACGGGAAACCACCATTATAACAATATAGAAATCTAAATTTTAAAACAAGCATTATAATGACATATAAATTAAATTTAAATATTTAGCATATATATATATGGGGACCCAATCACACAATAACATAGTAAATTAGATCTAACCTCTTTTGATATTGAGATTGTCGTGCTGATATGTTATAAAATAATTATAGATATTATTTTTTGTGCTGAGAGAGAGAAACGAATGCAAAGGAAGAGGTAATATTGATCTTTTTCTCTTGTTATAAAGTTTATATGTACAACAAAATTACATAAGATGAAGACATATTTATACTAGTCTAAGTCGGTTGAATTAGGCAATGAAACTTAATCACCAAATATTATAAATATATAAAATATTTTAATAGATAGTTATCATATTTATAAAACATATAATATTTTAAGATCCTTTTAATTAAATAGAAGATTTTTCTTTCAATTCTTCGGTTTAGTTTTTGATTTGGTTTTTTTTAGTGATTTGTGTTCGATTGGTATACTCTGAACCAATTACTGTAGTGAAAACCAACAAAAAGGTACAATCATATTGAAAACTTCTAATTTGGGTAGAATTAAATTTAAAAGTTTAAATTTAGGGAGAAATAGAAATAAGTATAAAATTCGGGTGGAATTGATGCTATATAGAAAGTTTGGATGCTATATATTGACCATGTTATTATAGGCTCGTCATTAAGTATCTCGTTACAAAGTTAACACCGTTAACATTATCATTATGTCCAAACATAGAAAATATTATAAAAAGCCTAAACTTTCAAAAACGCGGTGAATTAATCCTAAACTTTCAAAATATCAATTTAGTCACAGTCTTTTTGTTGAACATGCTACTATAAGCCCATCGTTAACAAAATTTAGTTCAAAAAAATCAATACGGATTCACGTCATGATTTTAGAAAATGATCGATTAGGTAAATTTGTGTAAATAATTTTGAACTCTGATTGTGAGAATAATTTGGTATGAACAGTTGATGCAAATGATTAAGTCCGTTGAAAACAAATTTAGATTTATGAACTAGTTTGATTTGTTGATCACTCTTAGAGCTTGATTTGAAACAAGATAACGGGACATTATTGATGATAGGTGTGGTTTTATGTTAATTGTTACCAATCAACTTTGAAGATAACAATAGTGCACTTTTTGTAACAATAAACAAAAACACATTTTTTTTTTGAAAAGTTATATAAAAATCTAAAATGTGTAATTTTATAGATTAATTGTTGTATTATAATTAATGCTAACAAAAATTTGAGTATTAATTTGAATATTTGCAAATTATAGGAATCGAAGGGAATGATGGATTTAAGCACAAATATTGATTCTAACAGATTTAAGCATTGCGTGAAATCTTCATACTAAATTATTCTTAGGATTAGGGTTTAAAATTATCCACAAAGAATTTACCTAATCAATCGTTTTTTTAAATCATGACGTCAATCTGTTTTTAATTTTTTTGAACTAAACTTGTTACGATTCTAATAGTGAAATCGAATGAATGATTAACTTAAAAGGATCAATAACGATAAGACTATTGTAACGTGGTTAACAAAAGACTATGGCTAAATTTACATTTTGAAAAGTTTGGGATTAACTCACCGTATTTTTGAAAGTTTAGACTTTTTATAACATTTTTCATGTTTAGATATAACGACGGTGTTAACTCTGTAATGACACATTTAACGATGGACCTACAATAGCGTGGTTAATGAAAATCTATAGTTAAATTAACATTTTAAAAATTTGTGTTTAATTTGTCCTATTTTTAAAAATAAATATTTTATAGCATTTTCCCAATATATTTAACTGTCAATATACTAATATAAGTGAGTGGTCAATATATGCTCTCTTTGAGAGTTAGAATATTTCTAGTAAATTTGTGACTATAATACAATATGGTTTAAACCGGTGGGATTCATACATTTTTGATAAACATTTGCTTTCGTATATAGGCAAACAATTTCTTAAAAATGTAGGGTATTGAACTTGTTGAAGTATCATATAGGAAAATCGTTTATTATTTTATATCTATAGTTTACTATATATCATATTAATTAGAAAACTAAATAATAATAGAATTTTAAATTGAGATATGTCTGCATGATTATTAAAGCATATCAATAATATTGTTGATTTTGATGTAAATGACAAAACAAATTTTTTTGTCAATAGTTAGATCAATAATGACCAATAAATTATTATATAGTACAAAATTTAGTATTATGATTTTGATTATTTTGTATTCATTATTAAAAGAGAAGAAAGCTTCATCAACAAAAGGCTTAAAAGTTAACATTAATTAATAATAACCAAGAATTATGAGTAATACAAAATTATTAGAAACTCAATTTAATGTTTGGCAATTGTTTACATAATCGAACCATAACCAAATCGAACTGAACCAAATATATATTTTTTACTATTCGATTATTTTTTAAGTTTCAAATTTCTAGAACTCGAATTTCCCACTAAAGCATTTAGCCGAACCCACATCGTTATGGGCCAAGGAGAAGAGATAGACGGCCCACCAAAAACTCACCTGGAGAAAGGGGACTCCAAATATGAACCACTATAATTGATGTAAAATTTCATAAGTTCGATCATTGCTTTTTCATTCTTTTAGTTGTCTTTTGCTCTCATCTACATTTTCATCTTCTTCTTTTGTCTGAAAAAGTTGAGTTTGGAAACTAATTTTGAATTTTTCAATATAATATAGGTCGAACACATTTAATTTTATGTGTTTTTATTGAGTATATAAATTGATGTGGTTCACTGTAACAAAATGATCAACTATATTAATCACATTAACAATGTCTTCTACCGTTGTTAAAATTGTAAGAAAAGAGGATTTTTTCTTCGAAATTTTCAAAACTGCAGTGCGATAGATGATGAAAAAATAGGAAGACATAGAGATAGAACCTCTGTAAAGAAAATCGAATTGAATACAATTGTGGTTATAACTGATAATCGTTACCAAAAGAGAAGAGAAAACCAGAAGTCAATATTCAGGAAGAAGAAATCAAATATTTCCAAAACTATTTTTTGAAATAATCTTATCTGAATAGAATAATCTTTTCATAAAACATTATCTTATCTACCAAGAAACAAGTAATTCAGTAAGTTTATCTCTGATTTAATTAGGCACCAAATAGTGAGTTCATTTTTCATCATACTCCAGTTGAAAATTTAGGCTGTTTATCATATCTTATCGATATAATAATTACTTGTTGAAGAAAATAAAGATTATCATATCTCTAAAGAATCAAACCAATCAAAAAGTATAAATCATTGATATTTTAAATATATATTATATAAATATTAAAAATAAAGTTAAATATTTGGATTAAATTTAAATTTGTATGTAAATTTTTGAAATAAATTATATCCCAAATAGGATATATTTTGTAGAACCAAAACAATTAAAATTAAACCAAAATTAAAAAGAAATCAAACCAACCCCTTTTGTTATAATATAATTGCTTTGGAGCGGATCAGAAAATAATGATAATTGCTTTGGATCATCTTTCTCATTTATAAACTCTTATCCTTAAGAGTACTTAATACCTTTGAGTGATCTAATCTTGTATTTCGCTGAGAAGAATGATCTATCGGGCTTCCTTCTCCGCTGGCTACTCCGATGTGGCCGATCTCCTCTCCTCTCTCGTATCCATCTTTCAGAGATGTTAATCTTAAGTTTCGCCGATTAGCTCAGCCAGTAAACCAATTTGGATTCTTTTCCGGTCTATTTCTGATTTAGATATTGATTTTTCATTTTGTTGTTTTCGGTGACCATCTCTTCTCTATTCTCTTCTGATCTATATCTTCAAGAGGGTTAGAGAAGTAACCTCGGTCACATGTATCCGGAGTTTGCCTCCGGTTTCTATCTCCGACTATAGTCGGTGTTTGGTGGAGTTTCTGTCATTAGCACTCCTAGGCTATTGTGAGAGTTTCAGTGGAGATGTGTGATGACAATGTTATAAACCAAATCCAAACTAAACCCAAAATATAACCCGAACCTATCTGAATCATTTATTTAAAACTAGTTAAATATGTCTTTTGGGTGATATGACCGATCAGAAACCGAATCCATTGATATTATACAACTCCAAAACTGAACCGAATCTGAAATGAACTATAATAATGGATACGTTAAGTCCAAAAAACTAAAAATCCAAATCAGCCGAACCGATAAATGATTGGTTTCCCGAATGCACATGCCTATGGCAACTCAAGAAAGTATTTTAAAAAGAATATATGTTTTTAATAGTTTCGAACTCATATCCAACCCTTTCTTTTTCCCGTTTAGATTTAATTATTAGGCCCAAACACTTCACAATATTTTCCTATTCTCAAAAAATGCGAGAATTTTGGGACGAAAAAAGAAAAGAATGGTATTTGATATGTCTGCGTTTTTGCATATTTTAGAAGCATCATTTAGCATGTTTGCCTCTATATACATACTATTATCACCATTTTAGAGTCTTTTTAGGTTCATATTGCATTTCTTTGCCTCTTGCATAGCATACATGTGCTTATAAAGTGATTTAGGTACTTTGAGATAATAATTTGGAGGATTCGGAACTGCGTGAAGACGTGTGGATGACACGATCAGCCTAAGAGCGACATTGAGAACATGAGAAGCAAGATTAGGACAATAATCAACATGCTCGACCAAAGTTTGGTTGAGTACTTTCCTTCCATTGGAATAATTGACTTTTTCTGCGTTGACTTTTTTTAGGGTTTCTTTTGGAAAAGACTATAAATAGTCTCCTTATGTCATTAAGAGATTTATCCTCGTTTTTACCTCTTTTGGCAAAAAGACTAAGATATTTTCTCTCTATTTTTCTCTTGTAATTTCCATATTTGAAACCTTGATCTTTTTTGATCATTTTCTTATTTCAATTTCAGTCTTTAATCATTGTTGTTCATCTCTTTCTTATCTATCTTTTCATGTTTATCATTTTATTTTCTGGGTTTATGCTTTTTATGATGAAGATTGAGTAGATCCATTAGGGTTCTTGAGGAAATGAGTTAGATTAGTGCAAATGTAGGGATTGACATGCTTGCTTAAGGTTGATCATGATTAGACATCTTCAGTTTAGGTGTGCTTAATGCTAATTTCTCTTTGATCAATTGAAATATGAGATTTGGTGTTTCCCACCCACAAGGTGTTTGTGAAATTCTTTAATGAACCTAAGAGTTGAGATAATCATTCCTAGCTGAAGAGATTGAATGTTTATGGTGTTATTAGGTTGTTATATGTCTGCTCTCAGTGCCTCTTGGTCTATAAATTGTTGGTGATAGCAAAGACTGATTGTAGATTAGGTTGAGTCTCATTGCATGAGAATGAATATGATTGGTTTGATTATTTGCTTATACGCCATCAATATAGGTTGTTAAGCAAGTCGGGATCCCATAATCAACTTTTATTAAGAGTGGTATGATCTCTATGGAGTCGTTCACCTGCCATTTCCACCTGTTATCAAATTGGCGTCGTTGCCAAATGGGTTTTAGCTAGCTACAATTACGAATTTCAACTTCCTGAGACCAAGTTCTTTTGTATTTTCGATTTTATCGTGTGCTACCATCATTTTTCTATGTTTCAGTTGATTTTCAGGTACGCTTAAGCAACATCTGGTTGAGCATCTCCTTTTCACCTGTTTTTGTGAAGCTCGACCAATATACTCGTTATCTTGAGTGCTCCAATTTTTGTTGTATGCAGACACGATCTAAGGGAAACCAACACCTGATCCGCTACCTGGATAACATCAATCAGTTGCCACGTGAATACTTACAGGAACAGCAGAACATGTTACAAGGTGATCATCATGATCAGGTTGAGATGGAGAATCATAATTCACAAAACCTGGTTGCACAACAAGACTATATGCAAGTGCTAATGCAAGGGCCTCATGTTAGAATGCCATAACATATTGGAGCTGGTGATGCTCCAAGCATTCATACTCCACGCCATGAAGTCGTTCACCTGTCATTGCCAACAATAACTTTGAGATTAAGAGTGGTATGATCTCTATGGTTCAGAATAGCAAATTTCATGGACTGGCAGCTGAGGATCCTTTGGATCATCTCGATGAATTCGAGAGACTTACCGGTTTGACTAAGTTAAATGGGGTCAGCGAGGATGCTCTAAATCTTAGGCTGTTTCCTTTCTCTCTATGCGACAATGCTCATATATGGGAGAAACACTTACCGCAAGGGTCTACCACTTCTTGGGATGCATGCAAGCAAGCCTTTCTTGCAAAATTCTTCTCCAATTCAAGAACTACAAAACTTTGAAATTCCATTTTCGGTTTCAAGCAAGCAAATTCCAAGACGTTTTTTGAGGCATGGAAACAATTTAAGATGTATCAGTCTCAATGCCCTCATCACGGGTTCAGTACTGAGTCACTTCTAAGCACTCTTTACAGAGGTGTTCTTCCCAAGATCCGAATGTTGGTTGACACAACAAGTATGGTAACTTTCTGAACAAATAGGTGGATGATGGTTGGGAATTTATTGAGAATTTGGCTCAAGCGAATGAGCAATATGAAGAAGATTATGATAAGACTACTAGGGGTCCAACTGATTCAGATATGGTTAGTAGGAAGGATCTCAAGGCTATCCAAGACAAGTTGGACATGTTACTTTCGGTGCATCACAAGCAGGTTCATCATTTGAGTGAAGAGGAACAAGTTGTTTATGAGGAGGATGATCAGGTAGGAAAAGTAAGTTTTGTGCAGCATCATGGAGGTGGATAGAAGGCTTATAAGGATTGCAAGAGGAATCCCAACCTCTCCTACAAAAACACCAATGTGGCAAATCCACAAGATCAAGTGTATCATCCCAAACAACATCAAGGTCAGCTTAAGGCCTATGTACCACCAGGGTACGAAGCCCAAACTCCAGCCCCACCCCAACAAGCTCCAGAAGTTATGGACATCCTACAATAGCTTCTTAAGGGTCAAAATGCAACAACAACAGCTTCTTAAGGGTCAGAATGCAACAACAACAACTTCTCACAATGATCTCAATTGCAAATTTGAGACACTAAATGCAAGGTTTAAGTATTTAGAGAACTAATAAGTTTCGTCCTCTACATTTAAGACTACTGGGCAACTACCCGGAAAAGTCATTCAAAATCGCAAGGAATATACTGCCTAATCCATTACATTGAAGAGTGGAAATGAGATCTCTCCACGTGTAAGAAATGACAAAATTACTGAGGACAGTGGTGTTCAGGGTTGGGAGAATGGTCGTAACAACAATCAGTTTAAAATCTGCACTTTAAAAATAATGCACGAGCAAGACGCTCGATCAACATCTGGTTGAGTGTATCATTTTTCTCTGTTGTTTCAAAGTAAAATGTAGCACAATACATTACACCTCCATACAAGTCTTCATTGCGTTTTCTTGGACGATTAAAAAATGATATAGTGGACAAATATAAGTCTCTTTTGGCAAACAAAAGAAGGAGATTTAATTTAAAATTCCTATATTGGATGTCTTTACAGTTATACCTCCTTATCAGAAGTTCTTGAAAGAAGCTATAAAGGGGAGAACAAAAGAGATACATGGTATGGCAATAGAAACTCATGAGTGCAATGCCATCTCACAGAGGCAAGTAGTGCATGAGAAGCTATAGGACCCTGGGATATTTACTTTATCATGCTCATTAGGTTATTTAACTTCTAACAAATGTTTATGTGATCTTAGAGCTTCAATTAGCCTAATGTCACTATTTGTTGCTAAGAGGTTGGAGTTCAACAACTACAAGTCTTGCAAGCTCTCTTTAATTCTAGCTGATAGGTTGTTTGTTTGCTATATTGTTTGTTGGGATATATACCTATTAAGGTTGGTAATGTAGAGGTGCCACAAACTTCATGGTGATTGATATGGATGAGGAACCACAAGATCCACTACTCCTTAGTAGACCATTTTTAGCCTATGTTGGAGCTATAATTGATGTGAGGAGTAAAACAATTGAGTTGAACCATGGAAAGGACCTCAATATGAAGTTTAACATTACTGATGCAACTAGGAAGCCTATTATAGAAGAACAAAGCTTCTCAATTGAGGGATTAGATCAGCTGGACATTAAGCCTCCTAAGCTCCCTTGGTTGTATTCGTGAAGAGTGGTAAGACTAGCGACTACTGCAGAAGAATTCCAGTGTTTGAATATGTAATATATGGGAAAAGCCTTGAGTCCTTGTTTGCTTGCAATGAGATTACAAATATGCCTCCTAAGGAATTATGCAATTCACCAAAGTTATATCTTGGGCTTGATATAGTTCTGAAACCAATTGGATTTGTGGATAGAAAAATGGAGTACAAGGTGAAGAACATCAATTATCTGAAGCCATTTGTCAGGACCTTTCAACATTAAAAAAGTTACGCCTTATGGAGTCATCACCATGTTTAGCAAGAAATGAGAGGATCTTCTAGAAAAAAGGCATAAAGTTAAGTTATACATGGTTGCTGAAACCACTCCGGAGGGGACCTCTATTCTTCTCTTTCAACCACCCCAAGTCTGATGGGTGTGATAAGTCAAGTTTAGTGACTTAAAACAAGCTCACTTGGGAGGGAATCCCATGGTATCCTTGTAAATATTTTTCTTGCAGTTTTTTTGTTTTTTTTTTGTGTTCTCTTATGTTTCATGTCAGGGAATCTAGAACCATGAGAGGACACCCGAACATCATTAGCTTGAGTTTCCCTCAAAATGCACCAAGAATACCACTTTTGAGCAATAACAGCTTGAGCGTGCCCAAAACGAACCAAAAATGCCTCCAATTCCAACTTCTCTACTCTCCAATAAAGTACCACCTCCTTCACATCATTGTATGTACCATTGCATATTTTCCTTTGACTTGTTTGTCTAGGATCTTCCTTTGACCTTCTATCTACACAAAATACTGTGTGATATAAGTTTGGGGGAAGGTTCTAGAGGATATTAACTTTGTTTCCTGTGATTTTTAGTTTTGATTTTCCATTTAGATCATGCATCTCATGTAGCTGCATTGCATTCATATAAGATTGAGCCTAGATTTCCGGGAATCATCTTGGTAATGATAGACAGTCTTGCTAGGTTGATTGGCTAGTAACCATAATGAACTTTTGGACTTGCGATTATTCCCTTTTGAAAGTAGATTGGTAGGTCATTCGCCTTTGAAACTTGTGCTTATGTTGTATCTCGAAAGGACCTGGTGTTATGTTGTATCTTGAAAGGACCTAGTTTGTTTCCTCATAAATTGAAATTATTTTTGCCAAATTAGGGCCTTGAGATGCACTGAATCTGACATTTCCTTGAGTTTCAAAAGAAAGAAAAGAAAAAGAATAGATAATCTTCTTATAACTCAGCTCACATAATGAGGCTTAAGGTGAACGGGGACTGTGCGTAAACCCGTACTTTCTCGTGTTCATTGAGAAAGCTAATATGATGTTGCCTAAGGTGAACCAAGGCTATGCATAAACCCGTACTTCTTCGTTTTCACTGAAAAAGCTAATACATTGATGCCTAAGGTGAACCGGGGCTGTACGTAGACCCATACTTCCTTGCGTTCATTGATAAAGCTGGAGAAAAAAGCATGAGTTTGAGCAAAAACTGAGTTGAAAAAAGAAGTGGTAAATGTTGTAAATTAATTAAGTCTTGTTAAGCTCTTGGAAGTTGAATCAAAAGATCTATGATTGATAGTCTCTCTTGAGGCTTGCACCTTTGGAAATATGATTCAAATATGTATTTCTTAGAGTTCAACTAAGTATTAGGGAGTATTTGGTTATGATGTTAAGCCTTGATGCAAGTAGATTGTGGTTTTTACAATGAAATAGGGGTTCACTTGTGGATTATGGTTTTCAGCTTGATAAGTTGTTTGTTTGAGGTCAAATGTTCCCATTGTCTACATCATCTCTTCCTTCTTAGCTCTATGCATTTGTTTGAGGGAAATCAAATACTAAGTTTGGTGGAGTTAATATATATGGATTTAAGCATATTTTAGAAGCATCATTAGCATGTTTTACATCTATATCAACACTATTATCACCACTTTAGAGTTCTTTTAGGTTCTTATTGCATACTTTGCCTCTTGCATAGCATACATGTGCATATGGAGTGATTTTAGGTACTTTGAGAGCATAATTTGGAGGATGCGGGACTTCGTGAAGACATCTGGATGAAACGATCATCTTAGGAGCGACATTCGAAACATGAGGAACAAGATTAGGCCAGATATTAGCATGCTCGACCAAAGCTTGGTCGAGTGCTTTCCTTCCACGAGAATCGTTGACTTTTTCTGCGTTGACTTTCTTAGAATTTCTTTTGGAAAAGACTATTAATAGTCTCCTTATGTCATTAAGAGACTTATCCTTGTTTTTGCCTCTTTTGGCAAAAACACTAAGATCTTTTCTCTCTTTTTCTCTTGTAATTTCTATATTTGAAACTTTGATCCTGCTTATTTCAATTTCAGTCTTTAATCATTATTGTTCATATCTTTCTTATCTTTCTTTTGATGTTTATCATTTCATTTTTTGGGTTTATGCTTTTTATGATGAAGATTCAGTAGATCCATTAAGGTTCTTGAGGAAATGGGTTAGATTAAAGTTGATCATGCTTATATCTCTTCAGTATAAGTGTGCTTAATGCTTAGATCAATTGAAATCTGAGATTTGGTGTTTCCCACCCACAAGGTGTTTGTGAAAATGCTTGAATGAACCTAAGTTGAGATAGTCATTCCTAGCTCAAGTGATTGAATGTTTAAGGTGTTATTAGGTTGTTCTATGTCTCTTCTTAGTGCTTCTTGGTCTATAAATCGTTGGTCAGAGCCAAGTCTGATTGTGGATTAGGTTGAGTCTCATTGCATGAGAATGAATGTGATTGGTTTGATTCTTTGCCTAGAGGTCATCTATATAGGTTGTTAAGCAAGTATGGACCCTAGTGAAGCTTTGATCATTGATCCCACTCCTCAAGAACCCATTCTCTTTCATTATTAATTGATTAAGTTTGTGCTCTGTTTTTCATCTAATTCTCTGTTTTGTGTTTAAGCTCTGTTTTTGCTTTGTTTTCACCATCTTTATAATAATTTGAATTCTGTCTATAGATGATAATTGGTTTGGATTAGGTTGAGTTGAATGTATCTTGATTGCTAGTAGCTTGCCCAGATGGATTGACACATTGCTGTATTACAATGACTGAATCAAGCTTGAGTTTTATTTGATGGTAATATGTTGTTATCAGTATTCTTGTCCCAAAATGAACAGGGCTATGTGGTTTCCTCGTTTTATTAAGGTTTATGCATCTTTGTTAGAGATTAACCTTATATATTCAGTGTAACTTTTTAAAAGTTTTACTAGTTGAATTATTGTGTCTATATGTTTTTAGGATTTTTTATCGCTTAATAAAATTGTGGAACCCTTATTTAAAAACCAAATTTTGAGTTTTGTTTATTCAGGTAATTAAGATAATGCAACTCATAATTTTAGCATTATATATTTGACCGTTTAACACTACATATATATCAAAAAAGGGGTCCGTCCACTCTATATTTTAATTATAGAGTGGACCATATTTATCTAATTATTGTTATTTAATTACTGATAAAGTAAAAAGAAAATAAAAAAACAATATATGTGTACAACTCAAAAGAGTTAAACTAAATTTACTCTATGATAATTTTTACGTAAAAATAAAGTTTATAATTTCTATTAAATTATTTTAATAACATATTCAAATTTTAAAATATTATTTTATCATTTTCTTTTTGGCAACGACATAGTAATGAGGAAGAACCCATCAGATACCTCACCAATCATATATAAATTCTCTGGCCCGGCGTGCTAAATAATCCACTCTATGGTTGATCAACCTCGGGATAACTGACAAAGAGAAAACCAGAAAGCGAGAGCACAATCCTGCGTACACCTCATGATAAGGACTAAACGTCAGCCAATCATCATGTTGCTCTAGGATCCATACCGCCGTCTCGCAATCTGTCAAAACCTTCACTTCCATTACTTGAAGCGCCACCAAGGATTCCATTACCCATAACACCACTTCTACTTCCGCATATGTGGCTGAGAGAATCCTTGAAATAGCCTTGGCCCCTGTACGTTCACCACCCACTGAATGTTGGAAGCAATACCAACCTAAACCAGATAGACTGTCGGTATTCTTCCAGGACGCATCCACAAAACATTTAAAGCCTGTGAACTGCAAATTAGCTGTGGTAGAATAAAAAAATAGAGACTTTCTAACTAAAGTCCGAATATAGATTAATTCTCTAACATTCGAGCTATCTAAACATGCCAAGGACCACTCTGCATGATCTTCCATTGCACTACCTAAAACCCCTTGGGATCCACATTCTTATTAGCAAAACAGAAAGCATTTATCGCTTTCCAGATCTGCCATAAAATCCAAGGAAACATCTGCCATTCTGCCTTTATCATCATCATCCAGAACAAATAGTCCAGATTATACCAAATAGACACACCATGAAAAATATTAGGGGCAGAAGGAATACCCGATAATGCCCACATCTGAAGGGCCAGTGGATAGAGAAAAAGAGCATGATTAACAAACTCTTGTTCCGCATCACATCGTGTGCAACCAACATCACAATTGAGCCCTCTATGGGCCATATTCTTACCTACCGCAATACAGTCGGACAATAGTTGTCAGATAAAATGCTTTATCATATTCAGACACTACAACTTCCAGACAGTGCTATATAAGACCTCAAAACCTGGTCCCACCTGATTGTGTTAAGAGTCTGCCATCTGTCTTGCAATGTGATACCCTGACTTCACCGAATATCTACCCGTTGTTGTGTAATGCCAACCCCAATAATTCTGGCGTTCACTAATTGGAATGGGAATACCAAGAATCAACGATACATCTCTAGGATCAAAATATTGGAGAACCAATACCTCTTTCCATCTTCCTGTATGCCTATCTATAAACTGATCAATAGTCATCTCCGGAAACAAATTCAAAGTAGACCAATATGTTGACCGAGGGATCGTATTTGGTATCCCCAAATCAAACCAAGCCTTTATTGTTTTACCATTACCAATTCTCCGAATGCATCCCTTTTCAACTAGATGCTTCGCCGAAAACAAACTTCGCCACCCATATGAGGACATTGCCTTCATAGGAGCCTCTAATAGACATTGATCATTATAGTATCGACCCTTTAGAACTTTGGCTAATAAAGAATCCGGGTAATCCAAAAGTCGCCAGATCTCTTTAGCCAACATAGCCGTATTAAAGTCCTCCAAATTCCTAAAACCCATTCCTCCCATCGTTTTAGGTTTACATAACTCCCCCCCCCCTATTTTTCCAGTATATTCCTGTAGACAAACCCGAACCAGCCCACCAAAAATTTACGATGGCCGATATTAGGTTCTGAACAATTACCCTGGGCAGTCCATAACATGACATTACATATGTCGGTAAATCTGTTAGAACCGACTTAATTAACACCTCCATTCCCGTTTTGACAGGAATTGAGTGGACCAATTACTGATACGTTCTTGTAATTTATCCCGCACAAAAGCAAAAACTTTTGTTTTTGCGCCCCCTAGATTTTCCGGGAGACCTAAGTATGTACCCATACCACCTAAAGTTGTTATCCCTAAAATCCTTTGAATCGCCACTCGTGTCGATTCAGGAACCATATGTCCAAATTGAATAGATGATTTGGTAAAATTTATCTATTGCCCAGTTACTAATTCATACTCACGAAGAATATGTAATATTTGTTTGGCCTCTTCGACCGACGCCTACGAAAAAACAAACTATCATCTGCAAACAACAAATGAGAAACAACAGGACTTGACCGAGCTATAGATAATCCTGAAATTAATTGACTTTGCTCATTCTCCTTGAGCTTGCAAATGAGCCATTTTGTACATAAAATAAAAATGTAAGGTGATAAAGGATCCCCCTGTCTTAACCCCCTACAAGGATTAATACATCCCCCAGGGACCCCATTAACAAGCACTGAGTACTCCACTGTCGTGATACAACACATAATACACTGCACTCAACGTTCAAAAAATCCCATCTTACGGAGCATAGCTCCAACAAAATTTCATTCAATCTTGTCATAGGCTTTACTCATATCAGCTTTAATGGCTTATACGTACGCAAAGCGTGAAATATTTCCTGAGTAATCAAAATATTATCAGATATCATCCTGCCCGATATAAACGCCGACTGGGTTTCCGATATTAACTTGGTCAATAGACGTCTCAGTCTCAAGCACATAACTTTTGATATCAACTTATACCCAATATTACATAAACTTATTGGTCTAAATTATGTCATCTTTGTTGGACGCGTTATTTTCGGGATAAGACAAATATTTGTCTTGTTCAAACTCCTCTAAAAAAAACCATTTATCAAGAAATTATTGACTAACGCCAGTAAGTCTGATTTTACTGTTTCCCATGAATATTGGAAAAACAGAGCAGTCATACCATCCGACCTCGGGGTTTTTCCAGGATCCATCAAAAATAAAGCAGTCTTTACTTCCTCCTCGGTAGCCAACCGCATCAATAATTGGTTATCTAAATCAGTTACTCGTGTCTCAATAATATCACAATTAATCATACTTTGCCACGCACTATGGAAAAGAGCCCTAAAATAACGCGAAGCTTCCCCAACAATATCTTTATGTTGCATCACCCATGCCCCATTATCATTTAGGAGACCCACAATCTTGTTCCTTACTCGTCTTTGTTGGGTCTGAGCATGAAAAATTTGTACCAAGTTTATCGTGTGGTAGCAAGTGTCATATGAATAGTTACCATCTCCACCACTACAGCAAATACCGCACACGAAGATATACATAAACACTGAGGGACTTACCTGAAACGCAAACGCAGCAACCCCGGAGAGAGACGATACCTATACCCCACCGCCCCGAAGCTACAGAAGCCGAGGAAGCTCTCTAACAGAGATATTCCACAGCAAAACGAAACCCTAATCTATCCCGCCGACCACACAACGAGACCCCCTAATGACCCCTCCGAACCAGAACCCCATTATAGCACCGGAAAAGAGAACCCGACGACTCCCTCTCCCAGAACCCCTAACCACAACTGCCTCATATATAATTTTTACTAAAATATATAATGCAAATAAAATGAAGGAAGAGATAAGAAGTGGAAAAAATGATAAATAAAAAAAATAGCTAAATAGCAGATAATGTCAAAATCTAAAAAACATTTTTTACTATAAATTTAGTAAGTTAATTAATATTTTTCATGGTTATCGATTCAAATTTTTTGTTTTACTATTATATATGCATATTTCTAACATATATTCTTATATGGTGGTATGGCATATGAATCATCAGATTACATTAAAAATATAGTCATTGCTAACCAGATGTTAACATAGCATAAAATCTTGTTAAAATTGTTGGTTTGGATGTTGTTATAATGTAGATTTTTGAAAGAAACAAAAATAACAATAAAAATTAGGGAAAGAGGTCCACACAATCTCTATTTTAGCAAGTGTATATTTTTTTTACATTTAAAATATAAAAATATTTTAATAATTTTTTGAGTCCAGTGGTTAAATAGTTCATCCAATGATTTTTTATAATTGGGGATCTTTCTCCATTATAAGTAAAAGAAAAAAATTAGAAAATGGATTGGACTATGAAAGTATATACTAGTTGTATAGAACATTACATATTGTTACGAGCATTACAACTTTTAATATATATATATATATATATATAGATATATTGTTGAAAATATTGATGTGTCAACACAACGTTTATTATTAGCATAATTGATTACATAACAACTTTTTAAAAAAAAATATAGATTATTTTGATAAGATAATCACTATATAATTTGTAAGTAATTAAATTATTTAGATTAAAAAAATATTACATCATTTTGCAAAAAAGTATTACAGCGTAAAAACTATTATATGCTTATCTTGATTTAATGTGATCGTTCATATATTTTAAAAATTACAAGGATACTCCTATTTCCAAATTACTTTATTCTGATAAGAAATCATTACATTACTTTTCAAAAAAAAAATTATAAAAATTAAAATTAACATTGTTTTAAGATTTTATTTAGCTTTTGCTTTATTTTATATTTATAGGAATAATTAAAAATATCAAACGTAAGAAAGTTAATTACCAATATTAATTTAATATTGTTCATTAATATTTGGATAAAAATATATTCATTTTTTGGTTAAAACATAGCCAAATATTTAACTATTATTACTTTAACAGTATTTTTCATCTTCTCACCAAAAATAAAATAGTATTTTCATCTATTGTATCCACAGTATAATTATATATCTTTCATCTGTTTTCATCTATTGTAGCTCATTGCTGCTGGTATGGAAGAACTTGTAGCTGCTGTGATGGTATCCATTTTGAGCGTTGTGTGCCTTCTGTGTTTTTTAATTCCTAATTATGAACAAAAGATAGAAAATGTAAGCGACCTCATGTGAAACAAAAGAAAATGTAAGTGACAACAAAAAAAACAAAAGATATATCAAATTCTTCATTCGTTTCATCTTCTCTTCTTTGCTTCACTCTCACGTCTCTGATTTTTGCATGATTTCTTTATCTTCCTCTAAACCAAGTCGTTCCTTGATCTCATTTTCAAGAATATCGTGATTCTAAGATACGTGAGTTCCAGAAAAGTCAAACACAACGGTGATGAAGGTGAACTATGCATTGCTTCAGATTTCCTCCTTGGCATTATCGTGGATTCTATAAAGAAGGGATTTGGATTTTTGAGAGAAATTAGGATTTGTGTTTTTTGTTTTCACTTAATGATTTTCAGTAGTTTTTGGGTATATTGAAACATAGCGTATCGACTAAACGAGACAATTAACTAAGATAAAAGGATTAATTGATACAATTTAAAAATTTAATGTCAAAATTAAATGACATGATCAATAACAAATTAAAGGTTTATTTAGTGGTTAACAAAAAAAATTCAATGATTATTTTTTGAAATTTGAGAGTATATGGTTTAATTTGATATTTTTAGTAAATTGGAGGTTTGTTTGATTTTTTCTCATAATTATTTTCATATAAAATTTTTAAACTGAAATAATATAGATAGAAATTTATACTTACTGTATGATATTTTAAAAAATATATAATTATACTGTGGATACAATAGATGAAAATACTGTTTTATTTTTGGTGAGAAGATGAAAAATACTGTTAAAGTAATAATAATTAAATATTTAGCTATGTTTTAACCAAAAAATGAATATATTTTTATGCAAATATTAATGAACAATATTAAATTAATATTGGTAATTAACTTTCTTACGTTTGATATTTTTTATTTATAATCTTAAAACAATGTTAATTTTAATTTTTAGAATTTTTTTGGAAAGTAATGTAATGATTTCTTATCAAAATAAAGTAATTGGGAAATAGGAGTATCCTTGTAAATTTTAAAATACATGAACGATCACATTAAATCAAGATAAGCATATAATAGTTTTTACGCTCTAATACTTTTTTGCAAAATGATGTAATTTTTTTTTAATCTAAATAATTTAATTACTTACAAATTATATAGTGATTATCTTATCAAAATAATCTTTTTTAAATAAGTTATTATGTAATCAATTATGCTAATAATAAACGTTGTGTTGACACATCAATATTTTCAACAATATATCTATATATATATATATATATATATATTAAAAGTTGTAATGCTCGTAACAATATGTAATGTTCTATACAACTAGTATATACTTTCATAGTCCAATCCATTTTCTAAATTTTTTTCTTTTACTTATAATGGAGAAAGATCCCCAATTATAAAAAAATCATTGGATGAACTATTTAACCACTGGACTCAAAAAATTATTAAAATATTTTTATATTTTTAAATGTAAAAAAAATATACACTTGCTAAAATAGAGATTTTGTGGACTTCTTTCCCTCATTTTTATTGTTATTCATGTTGTCTTTCTAAGACTAATTTAACTTGCTATACATTTTCTATCTAATGTTATGTTATTTTAAAAATATTTGAGTGTTATTTTTAAGAATATGTGAACGTTATTTGAATGGTATTTTCAGATGATTTGAATGGTATATTCAGGTTATTTGAATGGTATTTTCTACTAAACTATATTCTGTTTTTACAACATGTTTCTACTTCGAAATAAACAACAAAAGTTTACTCAGCAAAAGAACAAACAATACATTGTTTTCTTCATCCCAAATCGCTTAAACAACAACAAACTAAACCCATTGAAGATCTCTCCTCTTATAATCATCAAATACATCACATGGTTAACCAAGACAATAATAAAGAAGCAAATACTTTTTTTCTTCAATCAAATACCTTGTAAGGTAGACAATGATAAAGAATCAAATAAAAGACCACTTCCTCTTCATGTTCAATTTCTTTATAGTAATTTTTCAATCACAATTGAATTTCTTAATCTCGAATTTGGGAGTCTGAATTTTTTTGGTTTTAATGTTAATTGTGAAAGAATTTTATTTGTTTGTTATGGAAAACCCTATCTACAATCTATAATTTACACTTATTTATTTTAATTTATTATGTATAATAAAAAGTAATGTGTTAATGATAAAATTATTAGTTGAATTATCATGATCATCAAAAAGATAAAATCTCAAAAATTATATTCATACTTACCTCTAAATTTAAACTAAAACAACAAGATTTAATCTGATTTTTTGGATAATATAAAAGATGTAGATATATAATCATATGAGAAAAAGTTATACAAACTCCAACTTATCAAAATTGTCAAATCAAACCACACACTCTCAAACCTCCAAAATAATTATTAAATATTTTCGTTGACCGCCAAATAAATTACTAAGTTGTCATTGATCATGTCATTTAACCCTATGTTAACTTTGTAAATGGAGTCAATTAATCTTGTTAATCCCAGTTAATTGTCTCTATTAGTTGATATACTTCATTTTAATATACCCAAAAACAACTGAAAATTCCAAATCAAAAAGAAAGAACACAAACCTTAATTCTCTCAAAAATCCCAATCTTCTCTTCTCATAATCCACAAGCAAAATTAGGTGTAATGTTAAGTAAAGAAAGAACACAAACCTTAATTCTTTCACTGAAATTTTGAATCAGAATATGAAAAATGTTACCGCATATTGGAAGACGTTGCATATAAGTGAGAACATCGAAACAATAAAAGCCCATTAACATAAAACCCAGTGATAAATCTATCACAGAAGCCCATTATTAAATGAACCCTAATCCATTTTTTTGTTTCTGTCATATAAATTGCTATTTCTGTTTTCACGCCTTGTCTTTCCTATCTCCGCCTCCCCGAGAAAGAAAAAAACCCTAATTTTCAGAGGCAACTCCAAACACCGAAAATGGCGGAAGGACTCGTTTTGAAGGGCACCATGCGTGCACACACTGACATGGTGACGGCAATTGCCACGCCTATCGATAACGCAGACATCATTGTCTCAGCTTCCCGTGACAAATCGATCATCCTATGGAAACTCACCAAGGACGACAAGGCCTACGGTGTAGCTCAGAGGCGTCTCACTGGTCACTCTCACTACGTCGAGGATGTTGTTCTCTCCTCAGATGGACAATTCGCGCTTTCCGGAAGCTGGGATGGTGAGCTTCGCCTTTGGGATCTCGCAGCTGGTGTTTCCACACGTCGATTCGTCGGACACACCAAGGATGTTCTCTCCGTCGCCTTCTCTCTTGACAACCGTCAGATCGTCTCTGCGTCGCGTGACCGTACGATCAAGCTGTGGAATACCTTGGGTGAGTGCAAGTACACGATCTCAGAAGGAGCTGGGGAGGGACATCGTGAATGGGTTAGCTGCGTTCGCTTCAGCCCTAACTCGCTTCAGCCGACCATTGTGTCAGCTTCGTGGGACAAAACCGTGAAAGTGTGGAACCTCTCGAACTGCAAGCTCAGATCGACTCTAGCTGGTCACACTGGATACGTGAGCACAGTGGCTGTGTCACCTGATGGATCTCTTTGTGCAAGTGGAGGCAAAGACGGTGTGGTTTTGCTGTGGGATTTGGCTGAGGGAAAGAAGCTTTACTCTCTTGAAGCTAACTCTATTATCCACGCGCTTTGCTTCAGCCCCAACAGGTACTGGCTCTGTGCTGCAACTGATCAGGGTATTAAGATTTGGGACCTTGAGAGCAAGAGCATTGTTGAGGATTTGAAGGTTGACCTCAAGGCTGAGGCCGAGAAGTCTGACAACAGTGGCCCTGCTGCCACCAAGAGGAAGGTAAACCCACGAACACTAACACTTGACTCGATTATATGCTTGCAATCGGTTCCAAGTTTTCAGCTTTTGTATATACATGTTTCTGTTGCTATGTATGATGTTAGTTATGACTGGTAGTCATATTATTACTCGTCTGTTAAAGGAAACGGGCAAGTCATTAAACTTTTCTTACGTTGATCTATATACTCAAATGCTAAACAATGATATATATATATATACACATATGTATATGGTTTCTTTACTATTGTTGACAATGTTTATAGATTGTTTTATCTCATCGTAATTTGATACTAACTTGCCAGTTGAGGTTTGTCTATTTGCTGAACTCTGCGTCTCCATACTTAGTTCACCTGAGATTTCTTGTCTGTATATATGAAAATTGTGATATATTCACACCTGAAGGATTTCATGCAAAGCCCGTTTTGTGTGCTGTGTAACATTTCGCTTATATAACTATGGAAACTAAATTTGACTTGATTTTTGGTTGGGACAGGTTATTTACTGCACAAGCCTGAACTGGAGCGCAGATGGAAGCACCCTGTTCAGTGGTTACACCGATGGAGTTATTAGAGTTTGGGGTATTGGTCGTTACTAGTTATCTCATCTCTCATACTCTCATTGCTCTGAGCTCTATCCTCGTTGGTTTTATTTATCACTACTTTTGTTTTGTCAACAAACTCATAAAGTACCTTAAGGTTTTTGGAAGGATGTTTGGTTTCATGTCTAATCTAGGTATGCTTCTTTATTTTAATTTTGAGATCTTGCAGTGTTAAGTTGTTTCAATTTGTTGCAAATGATTTCGTTGGCAATAATAGATGTCGGTGTACTCTTGAATTTGTAATTCCTTTTATGTAACATTATTACACTTTTGAGACAAATTATTTGAAAGGAAGAAGTCTAGCTGTCTAGGGATAATTACTATTTTGCAGTGAATTAATAAGAAACTTTAAACTAGAGAAACAAATACTTGTGATAAGAAAACATCAGAATCAAATACAACATTAAAATGCAGTATTAATTAGGTCTGGATTAAATATAATACTAAAAGAGCGGTATCCGTTTTTTTTATGTTTCTAGTGCCAAAATCTTATGTTTTTTTTTTTTTTTTGGTCAACAATCTTATGTTTTGTTTTTTAGATTGTTTGATTTTTTTAATTTAATTTTTTTCAATATTATTTTGTTTTTTCTGTTTCAAAAAACTGAAATTTTAGAAAAAGTTGTTTCAAAAATTTAAGTTTTTTAGTTTTTATGTAAATTTGATTATAAATTACAAATTTTAAATTATTAATTAAATTCATCAATTATTGTAAATTGTGTATTAAAAATTATATATTTATAGTTAATTATTAAATATATTTTTAATAGATGTGGTTTTCCTAAAACATTAAACACTTAAAACGAGAAAAAAGTTTATATTCTTTTAGAAAAAAAGTTTTTTTTAATTTTTAATTTTTTTTTTATCAACGGCAAATTATATTGGGCCACAACTGGCCGGCTCAATAGCCAAATTTCTACATAATATAGGTGGGGAGACTCGATCCTTGGTTATGCAAATGAGCTATCTGATATGGACTTACCGTCTGCCACTAGACTAAGAGCCATTTACATTCTTTATTTTTAATTAGATCGAGATTATTCATTATTTCTATGGATATAAATTATGTTTTTTTTGTCATGTTGAATACAAATATAAATTAGAATATCCACATATCTCATTTCTATATGGATATCTATATTTCGGATGTGCATAATTTCTGGATATAAAAATTAAAATTACAAAAGCGGATACATAATTCAAATATCTTTTAAAAATCTAGATATCCGTATTAGAAATATCTTTTCTTGAGAGATATTTGGAAATCTTGTAAAGCGGATTTTTTATTTCTATCAGAAACAAAATAAAATATCTTTCTTAGAAAAAATACAAGAGCATTTGGGTTTTTCACATTTAACAACCGTGGAACCTTTGGGATGTAGTGGAGGTTTGGCTTTGTTTTACAAAGATGACTATAATGTCACAATTAACTATAAGGATTAAAATTTAATAGACATATCCTTCGAATTATTTGGCAAAAAATTATTTGTTACTTTCATTTATGGGGAACCCATCAAAAATAATAGATCATATGTTTGGGAAAGATTAACTAGGATGAGCATTTCCAGATCAGGACCATGGATTATTAGTGGAGATTTCAATGAGATAACTGGTAATCATGAAAAACAGGGGGTGTTTTACGAAATATATCTTCGTTTATGAGTTTTACAACCATGCTCAATGATTGCGACCTTGTAGAATTTCCTAAGAAAGGGAATACATGGTCATGGCGTGGAATCAGGAACACCGGAGTAGTCCGCTGTGTCTTAGATAAAGCTTATGGTAATGGGGAGTGGCACAAAATGTTTCCAAGAACAGAGACTAATTATCTGGACATGATAGGATTAGATCATAGGCCTATATTAGTTCAGGCTGAAGATCAGGCGTTGAGGGGTCGAGGCAAAGGTTTTCACTTTGATAAGAGATGGTTGGGAAAAAAGGGGTTTGCGGAGATAGTGGAACGCAGTTGGATTAGATCTGCACAAAGGGGTGGCCAAAGGCACCGTCTTTCGTTAATTGAGAAAATTAGATTCTGTAGACGGGAGATATCGCATTGGCGATGGCAGAATATACCGTCAGGGCAACAAGATATAGCGAATTGGAAGACGATGGTTGATGAATTGAACAGTGACCCCCATATAGATGCTGAAGCTTTGCGGGATGCTTCTGATAAGTTGAGAAAGGCATATATGGAAGAGGAAGTGTACTGGAAACAGAAAAGCCGGAATAAAGGGCTGAGAGAAAGTGATAATAACACAAAAATTTTCCACGCGCTTGTTAGACAGCGGAGAGCACGAAACCGGATAAATGGGTTAATGGATAAACAAGGAAACTGGATTGAGAAAGAATCTGACATTGTACATGAAGCGTCAACCTACTTCAATGAGTTGTTTGCGAGTAATGGGGTTGACGTAACTGATATAACAGACATACATAGTAGAGTTACAGATTTAGACAACCGAGCTCTAATAAGACCGGCTTCTGAAGAGGAAGTCAAGATAGCGCTTTTCCTAATGGACCCGAATAAGGCACCGCGGCCGGACGGGATGACAGCATTGCTTTTTCAGAATTCTTGGGAGGTATTGAAGGGGGATTTGAGAGATGTGGTTAATAATTTTCTTCAAGATAGGGTTTTTGACAGAAGTCTGAACAAGACAAACATATGTTTTAATACCAAAAGTTCATCGGCCATCGCGAATGACAGAATTTAGACCAATCAGTTTATGCAATATTGGGTATAAGTTGATTGCGAAAGTAATGTGCCTGAGGCTGAAATCACTGCTCCCCAAGCTTGTGTCAGAGACACAGTCAACTTTTGTAGCTGGAAGATTGATTTCGGACAATATATTGATTGCACAAGAGATGATACACGCATTGAGTACGAATAGTTCCGTTAGTAGTAGTTTTATGGCCATAAAAACGGATATGAGTAAGGCATATGATAAAGTTGAGTGGAACTTTTTATAACTGCTACTGACTAAATTAGGTTTTTCTGAGCAGTTGATCAGATGTATAATGTGGTGTATCACGAGTGTAGAGTATTCGATTATACTAAATGGAATACCCAGTGGCCACATTATTCCACACCGAGGTTTGAGGCAGGGAGACCCATTGTCACCATATTTATTCATACTTTGTACTGAAATCCTAATAGCCAAATTGAAGAAGGCAGAACAGAGACGAGATATTACTGGAATGAA
>JAKUCM010009671.1:0-34387 GCA_023374145.1 Lepidium sativum | reverse complement strand
TAAATTTTCAACGAACAATTTGTGATCCTTCAGTGTTGATAAAAAATTAATCAAAACAAATGTTTTTGATCAATTTATAATTATAATTTAAAGTTGAGTTGTTTTTTCTAGTTTATCGTCAAAAAGTCATCACAATATTTTGGTAATATATCGATTGATCAAAATATTTTGATTATTTAATGATTAAATATTTAAATTTGTAAGAATTGATAATTTTTGGTCATAATTATGTTGACTAAAATTTTGGTCCCAATATAACATGTTTTTTTTGTAGTGAATACTCAATTATTTTGGTATTAACAATAACTGATTTTGGGTTTGGAGATTAGGATCGAGAGTATTTTTCTGATAAGAAAAATTTATGATGCAATTATTAGTCTATTAATAGTTCATATTTTGTATTTTCAGGGAATCATATCGATTGAGCCTTGTGGAATGACTTACTGGCTCATCTCATCGACTCAAATACCACTCACTCTCTTATTCACACTCTGGATTTGTTTTAGTGACAAAGTTCAAAGCCAACAGTCATCAGATTCCCAAGTCTCAGTGAAGGTTCATCTTCACAATATTTCATCAATCACTTTTATTAGTTTTTGATTGATGAATATCTAAAACCAATTTTGCACCCAGGACGTTGAAGATTTGAGATCAAAATGATGGAAGAAGATCAAACAAGTGTATGTTCCCTGTAGTGGCTTTATTAGCTGGAGTTTTGGGGGGTGTTTTTGGTATTGGAGGTGGAATGCTCATTAGTCCTCTTCTCCTTCAAGTCGGTATCGCTCCTGAGGTAATGAAAAATCTTGGCTTGATCAAGAAAACATACTGTTGTCAAGAGACTCTTAGTTTAGTGGTATCTTTGTATTAAGCATTTTGGGAAATAGTTTAGTGTATCTTTGTCAAGAGACTCTAAGTTCGAGTTATTTCGAAAGGAAAAATGTAAAAAATATTTTTCTAATTAGGTAGTAGTGGTTGGATATACGAATTACAACTTAAGTTTCAAGGTGTAAGCTTGTAAAAGTTAGGGTTTGATTCCTACTTATAAGTTAGAACTTTGATTACTACTTTTCAGTTAGTCGATTCTAGACTTGGTTGGATGATGTGGGTCCACATCAGTATGGTGTTGGAGATTCCGATACTTTCAAATCTACATATTTAACATGATATATCAGTGTCCGGCGAATTATCTTATTTGTGGGATTTGTCGGGGGTTCGTCTAGATTGATCCCCACAAATAAAAACATTGTTTTGTTTAAAGCTCATGTTAGAATACTCTTTTCTTTTGTATTCTTGTAGGTAACTGCCGCAACTTGTTCTTTCATGGTTCTGTTTTCATCAACAATGTCTGCGATTCATACTTGTTACTAGGCATGGAACATACAGAAACCGCAAGTATATTCGCAGTTATATGTTTTGTGGCCTCACTCGTTGGGACTAATGGTGGTTCAAAAGGTTATAAACAAGTATGGAAGAGCTTCAATCATCGTGTTCTCAGTTGGTATTGTCATGGCGTTGAGCATTGTCTTAATGACTAGCTATGGAGCTTTTGATGTTTGGAATGATTATGTGTCTGGTAGTTATATGGGTTTTAAATTACCTTGTTAAGACCCAACACATATAGTTTTGGTTTGATTGATTAATAGCTTCATAATAGATGAGAATTTTCACATCTTGTTGTTGCTTTTTTAATATTTTTTTATCTATTTGGTCATTAAAAGTTAAGAGGTTTTCTATTTTTCTTTTATGTTTTTTTTTAATCACTATTCAGAATGCACATCTCGTGCATTCGAATATATGGTCAAAATGAATTATATTAATGACCTAATTAGTTTTATCAAATTCTATGCATATCTTTTTTTAATTTCATTGTCATAATGGATATATATATATATATATAATATTATACTAAACAAAACTAATAAATCCTAACACTAAAACTATATCGTTTTCAAAAAAAAAAGACACTAAAATTATATTAATTGAGAAAGTATTTTTTTTTTATCAAATGGTGCTAGTTTATTCATCGGAGTTCAACTATAAGGAGTCAAATAATTTTCACGTGATAATGTTTGAGGTTTGTTTAGGAGATGAATTTGAATTATGAATTAAACTTTATTAAAAATATATATTTTATTTTAAATAAATGTTTCCATGCTATCTAATATTTTTTTGTTAATAATTGAATTTATAAAACTTGATTTATGTATAAACTTCTTAAATGTTTAACAATATCAAGGATAACAAAGATGATTCTTTTAAATTGAGCTCTTGCATAGAGAGAAGATAACAAACATCACACTTACCAAATGTATTTAAGGAAAAAAAGCTTAGAAAAAGCATCTATTTTAAAAAACACTGTAAACTAAGCATGAATTTTCAAAATGTCATTTTAGTCATAGTTATTGTGTTGATCATATTACTAAAAATCGGCCATCAATTAAGTTGTTACGGAGTTAATCTCCTGTTAACATCACCGTTGTGTTCAAACAGGAAAAATGTCATAAAAGGCTAAACTTTCAAAAATGCGATAAATTAATCCCAAACTTTTAAAATGTCAATTTAATTACAGTCTTTTCTTTTTAAACTAATCATTCTCTTTGATTTCATATCAAAATCATTACAAACTTTAGTTAAATAAACAAAACGGATTGACGTCATGATCTTGATAAGCGATCGACGTGTGGATAATTTTAAACTCTAAGAATAATTTGGTATGAACATTTGATGCAAATGAAAAAACTGTTAAAAGAAATATGAATTTATGAATTAGTTTAATTAGTCCATTAATCTTAAGACTTGATTGGAAACAAGATGACGGAACCCTTTAATGACATGATGTTGTTTTATGTTAATTATTACCAGTAAAGAACAAAATTTAACAAAAATGGATTTTTGTAACAATAAATAAAAACACAAAATAGAATTCATGGAACCAACATAAAAGTTCCCCAAATCTATCCAAATAAATAAAAGCAGGATACTTACAATTACACAAATATTTACTTTTATTTTATTTTATTTGCATATTCACTACTACAATACAAAAAATATTATGTTTTGTTTATATAATAAAAATGGACGAGAAATAAATTATTCCCTCATATATATTGAAATCTATTTTTATTTTTAAATAAATAATATTTAAGTTACTTATTTATATTTCATATTCAAATTATTATTCAAATTTATGTTTTTTATTTTTTTTGTCGGAATACTAAAATTTACGTTACCAATAATTATAAACACAATAATCTATAAAATCATTCATTTTAGAATTTTATAACAAACAATCAAATATTACTTTAAAAAACCACACCATTATTATATATCTAATATTATTCTTTTAATAAAGTTTATTATAATTCTGATATTAAATCGAAGGGAATGATTAGTTTAAAAAGAATAGTTAATGATGAACTTATAATAATGTGCTCAACAAAAAATTGTGATTAAATTGTGTTTTGAAAGTTTGTGATTTATTCGTATATTAACTCTGTAGTAACACATTTAACAACGAGACTATAGTAGCATAGACAATAAAAAACTATAATTAAAATGATATTCTGAAAGTTTGTGTTTAGTTATAGAGTTTTGAAAATATTTTTTTTTATGGCATTTTTTCCTATATATTTACCTTATTTTCTGGCGTATAACTGTGAGTATCTTTTGTCATTTTCGAAAGCAAATATTGAATTGTCATTTTTCCTAATTGTAAATAGTTAAATTTGGATGGTTTCAAAAAATTCTTTTAACAGTTTTTCTATATAGTGAAGCAAAAGAGCCCATCAATGTAACAGACAAAGCCCACTTTAGAAATTACAATAGCTCATAAAAACTTTGGATTGAACCAAATCATCTCTTTTTACATTGAATTGAATATCTTTGTAATATATATTTTATATTATATATATACATACTTAATGTAAAATAGTATATAAATTTATTTCATTTTTCCCCAAATGGAATACAACAAATTTACAAGTCTAAATGTGAACTAACTCAATGATATTTTTAATATCTTACAACTAAAATGATACATTTCTGCTTGCGGTTTCTATGAACCAAAAAAAAATCAAAAGGGTAAGATAATCAATTTGTTGGGAAAAAAAATCAATTTGCTTGGTCATGCTTTGTTTTTTGCTTTTTACGTTTTCACTAAAACCTTATTTTAATAATATATCTATAATAAAGCTAGAATGACATATATTTGATTTGTATCTATATATCCATATTAGAAATAAAATAACAATAAATTATATTTGACCCATTTCTTATAACAGCGTTTGAGTTTTACGAGTAAACTAAAAAATTTCCTATTAACAAAAAAATAAAAATAATTTTCCTAAGATGGAAGTGTTACTAGAGCTGCAGATTCAAGACGTAGAGATTTTTTCAGATTGTGAGACAGTTTACCAGATCTTTCAGTATCCGGAGAAGTGGCCAGCATTCTACACATATCAAGAGGACTTCCAACGGTTTGCTTCTAGATTCTCTTCTTGGTCGCTTTCTACCATTCTCAGATCCCTGAACTACAAGATGGATGCCCTAGCTAAAGAAGGTCGTAGATCTAGGCCCTGATCTAATCGATACTATGTTTATCTTGTCGTTGAAAAAAAAAAGTTGGTTTGGAAAAGCAAATGACTCTTACTTTAGTGGTCGACGGTAAGTTCATTTTTTTTTTGTCAACAGAGATATCATATAAAGTGCTAATGCACAATAGTCTGAATACACTCAACTATAGTCTGTCTCACGAACAAACCTCGCAAGAGCATCAGCTCTATAGCTCATTTAAAATAGTTCATTTGTACAATCAGAGATCGAATCTTACATTTATATTACGTAGAAATTTGGTTACTGGCCCCGCCTTCAATTTATTTGCCGTTCAAAAAAGAAAAAAAAAATTGGTTTGGAAAATATCTATTGCAACTTTAAAGTAAAGTGTAGACCTTTATATTCCCTTCGCACTAGTCGCTCCTTCACAAACCCTAAAAGCCTTTCCTTTTTTATTGTCTTCTCGAATTCTTCTTGTCTTTTGTAATTTCCGGTAGCGATGGCGAAGAAGCAGCGAAATCTTGTGAATGATCCACCCATGGCTTCTTCAAGCGAGGATGATGAAGTTCAGACTGCAGAAGAAGATTCTTCATCAGAAGAAGAATCTAGCAAAACTCCAAAAACAATTCCTTCCGCCACAGATACAAAATCCACCGTCGTCTCCGCCGTGAAGCAAGACTCCGACTCAGAATCCGGATCGGAGACTGAAACAGATTCTGATTCTGATGCCATGGATCCTCCAAAATCTGGATCTGGCAAAACCGTCTCGGTTGCTGCTGTATCCGCCGGAAAACCGAGTAAGGAGGATTCAACATCGTCTGTTGCTTTTCCGGTGGCGAAATCAGGGACGAAACGGCCGGCAAGTGAAGCTTTGACTACGAATCGAGCTAAGAATCTTACTTCAGGAGAAGAAGAAAAGAAGAAACCAGCTTTTCAAAGACTTTGGACTGAAGAAGATGAAGTCTCTGTGTTGCAAGGTATGATTGATTTCAAAGCTGATACAGGGAAGTCTCCATATGAAGACACAAATGGGTTTTACGAAATCGTCAAGAAATCTATCAGCTTTGAGGTAAGTAAAAACCAATTCATGGATAAAATTAGGAGTTTAAGGAAGAAATTTATGGGTAAAGAAGGCAAGAATGGTGCAGAACCAAGCTTTACAAAAACTCATGATCAGAAAACTTATAAATTGTCTAAATGTATTTGGGGTCCTGATGGTATAGCTCTTGAATCGAATATCAAGTCTAATGGTGTTTCAAAGAAGAGTCAGAGTAAGAAGAAGAAGAAGCTTGATAGTGTGAGGCAGGAATTGGTGTTTGTCGGTTCACCTAATGGTAAAAAGACTGAAGAGGATGATAAGGTCTCGACTCATGGAGCAGGTTTGGCAAATTCTGATTGGTTTGAGAATTCTTTCCTGGTCCGGTCCATTTCTGGTTTTGGTGTTGATCAACATTTTGTAAAAGAAAAGTGGAGCTTTGTTCCTGTTGAGGAGAAGATGAAGGTTGAAGAGAAGTTAAAGCAATTACAAGCTAAGGAATTTGAGTATGTCTTGGAGAAGACTGGCTTTGTGCATGAGGTTGCATCTATGATAGTTGAAGCCTCGAAGAACAAGCCATTGGATATGTAGTTTTTCAGTGGTTTTAAATCCGAATGCAATGCTAATACCTCTGTTTCTCTCTCTCTGTTCTGATTTTATCCTTTTAAAACTATTATTTTGGATTTTTCGCTTATAAAAAACACCATAATTATCCTAAAGCTTGAGGCAATTTAGAAGCTCTTACCATGTTGGAACAAACGAACATGTTACTCTTGACATAACTTGGAGCTTTACATGGTAAAGCTTAGTTTCTTAATTGCAGGTTTCTGTGGTTGTAACAAATGATCAAAGGCTTATTCTTACTTTCTATATAAAAGTATCATAAAAGATCCTAAACTCATAACAGCAAAACCAGAATACAATCATGGATCAGACTCTTATTTCCTCCAGAACTAAGAAGGCTTGAGTCATTGGTGGTACAGGAAACTTATGCCAGTCTTTAAGACATATTCATACATAAGGGAATTCTATTTTTTTATCCGGTTTGAGATTGCATGAGATGTACAAGGACGGTTCATAAAATTGATAGTTGACTCTAGCTTGGACAAATTAGAGGTATTAGCATTGATAGTTGACTCTTGATTTAGCCTTGACAATATTTTTTTTTTTTGTCAACGGCAAATTATATTGGGCCACAACTAGCCGGTCCAATAGCCAAATTCCTACATAATGTAGACGGAGAGACTCAATCTCTTGTTATGCAAATGAGCTGCCCTATATGAACTTACCGCCTGACACTAGATTAAGAGTCATTTGCGACAAATTCATATTTTGTATCCTGTTTTTGTAACAAAATGTAATTAGAAACCACACATATCTTTCTTAAACTAGTACTATTCAAATACAAAAAGCACAAGCCTCTCCATTAAATCTCTGGTAGTTTCAGGTTTCTTGACGACGTGTCTATGGTTATCATCAAAATTAACAGGTCGAAAATTAAATATACTGATTTTTTTTCTTTTGTCAACTAGTCTAGTGATATTTAAGCTCTTCTTTTATGTTGCATGTGGGAGTGCTAATCTTGGTGTCTGGATATTTGTAAAGAGAGCAGTACTATTGATCCACATTTTCTCAACAAATAATTTGATTTATTAAAGAGTAGATTTTGCTTTTGGTAAGTGGTTGAATTTATTTATGTTGCCTTCTCCACACCAGCTTGACTTCAGAAAATCGCATTTAGCTATAAGATATTGTATAGGGTTTGAAAAGAGTTTATCTATAAATTGGATATTATCGAACCAATTGTTTACACCAAAACTTGATTTTCTAGTTTGAGTGGTGGATTATTAAAAAAAATAGATAAAAATCAAAATTATATGTTGCTTTAGGTTCGGTTAAATTTTGTATATATATCTAGACTCCTTGTAGATCAAATATGCCGTCAAATTTCTTATCATAAGTGTTTCATAATATTCTGTAACATTACATTTGGTCTTTGAGAGATTGATCCAAACCGAATCAAGATGGACCAATATTACGAATCAAGATAAAAAGGTGATTTAGAAGATAGTTAATAGGTATCAATATTTTAGATTAGAAAATTTGCCATTATCTCTAGATATATTACATACAGATACGATTATTTTAATTTAGATAACTTATCTCAAGAAAAACAAGATTGACCCATGTGATAAGATTAATCCAAACACAAGATAGATCCACGAAATAAATCTATGCTTAATCTCAAACAAGATAGAACTATCTACCTATAAATAAACCTCAAAAGCTGCCTATTACCAAAATAATATAGAAAATAAAATAACACCTTCTTTGTCATGATTGAGATTGCATGAGATTTACCAGACCTTCGGCTATAGCCTTCGCAATTTTCATCCTCGTAGCACAAACCAAGTCTCGATCCAAGTCAAACTCTGCAACCTAAGGTAACCTCTTTCAAAATAATCGGATTTTGATTTTCAAGAGCTCTAGCGGCGGATTCATCATCTTTGAATCTAACCTGAAATTGAAATACAAACCCTAATCTCCGTAAACCCTAATCTCTAGCGCCAAGGTTTGCGACTTATGATATTGCTATACAAACTTCATAACGCATGATCGTAATTAAAGATAAAGATCAAAAAGATCTCGAATTGTTGGAAGTATCTTCTCAAATCATCGCTTGTTGTCTTCCATGCTAAACCTCCCACACAGATCTTCCTTAATCTATTATCTTCATTTTCTTTATTCTTTATTCTTTCTCCAATCTTTTTGATCTTTATCTTAATTACGATCATGCGTTATGAAGTTTGTATAGCAATATCATAAGTCGCAAATCTGGGTGCTAAAGATTAGGGTTTATGGAGATTAGGGTTTGTATTTCAATTTCAGGTTAGATTCAAAGATGATGAATCTGCAGCTAGAGCTCTTGAAAATCAAACTCCGATTTGAGTCCAAATATGGAATCAGTGAGATGTATGATCAAATGATTGAGTATTTCGAGACAAAAGGATTGATCAAAGCTAGAGACTCGTGATTCTTATAATGTAGTAACATTTATGCATGAGTATATGAGTCTTTAATCTCATTCTCATTATATGCTCATTATATAAAAATAAGTTTATATAATATGTTAGTTGGAGTATAAGAGAAACTGTATTTTATTTATAGAATTAGTAATTTGTATATGTACAGTATGTCGGACTTTAAAACTTTTAATTGTGTAATTTACAAAGTATATTTTGAAATAGTAATTTCATATATGTAATTTTCGACAAATATTTGTTGTCGAATTTTGTTGGGATCACTCTACAATTTAGAAATGGAAATTATTTTTGTTCAGAGAGAAATGTTTTGTAATAAGACTAATTTTTATTAGGAATTAGTTTGACTGATTTTGGACAAATTATTTTATTCGGAAAAGGCTAATTTTCTATAGTGAATAAAATCAAGAAACGAATTTTAAACATTTGAATGACTATGCAATAATATTGGGATATTAGGATATTTAACATATGCAAGTTAATAATACAAACTTTAAAATGAATGTTATATACTCAAACATTTAATATATTACACTGGTGATATTTCGATTTTTTTTTTTATATCTATGTTAATTTTGTATTTGAAAATAGCAATAAGAAAATAGTATGGTTAGCAAATATAAAAGTTGATGATTTTGTTCTTTTGAGTATATTCATTTTTCGGTAATAGAAAGTTATTTGTTTGTAAATTTAATGACCATGAAAAAAAAAATAAACGATTAATATTAAAACTTATATTTTAAATCCAAGCTATGTTAATTTTATCTTATAATATTTTTGACTATATCGTATATGTTCTTGTTTTATCTTAAGTTTACACTACTGATGTCGTCGATTACACTTGTGTTATTGGTTTTTATTTAAATAGGATAACAATTCTTGGTTACTTTATCTGCTAGTTTTGATGTAATTATGTTGTGAGTTTTTTCAGCTGGTAGCTCTAAAAGGACTGAAGAATGAGGATGATATTCTCAGTGAGATTCTGGGCTCTGATGTTGATGTATCTTCTTCATCGGAATCAGTGTTTAGTACAGACAAGGTTATCTCCAAAGAAATGGCAAGCAGCACTAGTAACAAAGATCTAATGATGAATGATGTGTCAGCTAGTCCTGAAGAATTGCGTAAACAAGCAGTACAAGAGAAGAATAAGTACAGAGTTTTTAAAGGAGAAGGGAAATCTGATGAAGCTCTAAAGGCCTTTAAGAGAGGGAAGAAACTTGATATTAGAGAATAATATCCCACATCGGTAGTTGGAAAGGATTCTCTCTAGTATATATAAGATATGGACCTCTCCACTTATTGCCAATTAGTTTTAAGTTGGAAGCTCATATTCTAATATATCGAGAGAGAGGCTGATGCATTAGAGATATCCATAAAAAGGAATAGAAAAAGGGTAATGTCCATGCGAAATGTTGGTGAGCCACAGAACAAAGATGCGACCAAAGACAAAAACAAATCACAAAAGCCTCCGTGAAATTCCTGTAAGGACTAACCCACAGAAGAGTGGGGGAATTGACAAGACTCAGGTTCTTGCTCTTAAGAAAAAAGCCCTTGCTCTGAAAACTTGCAGAAGCCAAAGAGGAACTGAAACGGGTTAAAGTTTTGGAAAGGGAACTTGAAGAGCAGGAACTTTTAGGTGGGGATGATGAATCAGATGATGAGCTATCCGCACTTATTAATAGTATGGATGATGACAAAGAAGATGATCTGTTAGCTCAATATGAGGGGAGCCATGATTTTGACATTAGTGACCTTGTGGGAAATGTAGATGACACTGGAATTCATGGTGAATTTGATGTCACAGATGAAGATATGGAGGACCCAGCAATTGCTCCTGCGTTGAAATCTTTGGGTTGGACTGAGGATCCTGGACACCATGAAATTGTTCACTCTCAACCCTCTCCTAAAAACAAAGAAGAAAGTTTAGCTGAAATTCAGACATTGAAAAGAGAGGCCCTTAATCTTAAACGAGCTGGAAATGTTGCAGAGGCTATGGCTACACTAAAGAAGGCCAAATTACTTGAGAAGGAACTAGAAACTGCTGATACACCCTCACAAACTGTTAATACAACTGGGGTAGAGAGGGACACAAGTCTGAAACCTCCCCCAGAAGCAAGCTAGCAATTCAGAAAGAACTTCTTGCAGTGAAAAAGAAAGCGCTTACTTTGAGAAGGGAAGGTAAGTTCACTGAAGCAGAAGAGGAATTGAAGAAAGGAACGGTTCTCCAAAATCAGCTTCATGAGCTGGAAAATTCATCAAAGGTAGTTGCGGCAGGAAATGTCACTCGTGCAAATAGAAATATTGGGAATGTTCTGCCTGATATTAATTTTCTGGATGATGATGGAGAGGTAGATGTCAAAGATGAGGAATTAAATGATCCGAATTACTTGTTGATGCTGAAGAGCTTAGGTTGGAATGATGAAGATAATAATCCAGCAGGTTCTTCATCAGGAAAAGCTAATCCAGATAGTTCTCAACCAAGGAAAACAACAGAAACTCAAGATGGATATGAAATCCGTGGTACAAAACCAAGGAGTAAAGCTGAAATACAACGAGAACTCTTAGGGCTGAAAAGAAAGGCTCTAACTTTGCGACGACAGGGTAATGTTGACGAAGGAGAGGAAGTTCTGAACCAGACAAAAGTATAAGAAGCCCAAATGATGGAGATTGGTTCAGGCAAGAATCTTCATGCTGACGGTAATCAGCTGAAAAAAATATCAGCGGATAGTGGAAACAATGGTGGAGATGATAACGTTACAGATGATGATATGAAGGACCCATCATTATTGTTGACGCTTAAGAATTTGGGGTGGGAGGAGGAAGAACCCAAGCAAGAAGAAGCTGCTGTTAGCTCTATGCAGTCGAGCAGTCCAACAGAAGACGCTGATGAATTATACAGTAAGGCCAATGTATTGGAGGCACAATTAGCAGAGCTGGAAAACCCCAAGATGGAGTCGAATGACTCAGCTTCTGCAATCAAGCCTAATGACTACATGAACGTTGATTTATTAGTTGGATTTCAAATGGAAGATGTTAAATCTGCTAGTGTTTCTCATGCTGCACAAGAAAACTGTGACTTATTGGGAGAGTTTATTTCCCCTGCTAAATCTGGTTCCTCTAGCACACATGGGATGACTGAAAGTAGAGTTGTTTCTCAACCTGGCCAGCAACAACCAAGTATGATAGATTTGCTGAATGGTGAGAGGTCTCAGGTTCCTGCAGGAAAAGGAAAAGCTGAGACCATGTCACATTTTGGATTAGGAAACAAACATGGCACCGAACAAAGAGTGGCACATGAAGAGTTGGCGCCTGATAACCATCAATCAGCTTCCGTTCAAAATACATTGCCGCAGAACTCGCTCAAGCAAGAAATTCTGGCTTATAAGAGAAAAGCACTTGCTTTAAAGAGAGAAGGAAACATGAGTGAAGCCAAAGAAGCACTGCAACAAGCAAAATTGTTGGAGAGGAAACTACAAGAAGGAGAAAATCCCTCTCCCGAAAAGCTCGGACGAGATGATATGGTTTCTGCAACGCAGCAGCCTCCTGCTCGAGAGAAATAGAATAGTCCTTCAAGTTCAGCTCCAAACCCAATGTCTGGTCGTGACCGTTTTAAGCTTCAGCAAGAATCACTAAGCCACAAACGTCAAGCTATGAAGCTTCGGAAGGAAGGTAAAATGCAAGAAGCTGAAGCTGAGTTTGAAATTGCCAAAACTCTTGAAGCTCAGTTAGAGGATTCAACATCATCTAAACCAGAACAGGTGGATGATGTAGCAGTGGAAGATTTTCTTGATCCTCAACTTTTATCTGCTCTTAAAGCTATTGGATTAGACAATCCAGTGAATCTTCCATCGACGAGTACAAAAGACACAACGCAAGCTGCTGCAAAACCAAACCTAGTGAAGGAGAGTAGTGATACTACTAATCAAGAGAGAAGTCAGTTGGAAGAACGAATCAAAGCAGAGAAGATAAAAGCTGTGAACTTGAAACGTGCAGGTAAACAAGGTGAGGCATTAGATGCGTTGCGACGGTCAAAACTCTATGAAAAGAAACTTAACGCTCTCGGTTCAAATTGATTTCAGTCCACTGAATTAGAGATTTTTGTTGTAAGATAACCTTAATGTTGCTTGTATTTGAATGACCATATTTGTTGATGGAACTACACAGAAGACTCATATACATTTAAAATCAGAGCTTCAGAGCTTGTTACCTGGAGTTTACTCGCGTTTGTCTTCTTCAACATCGTCTCCAAGCCCATAAAGAAGTTCATTCCTTTCAATATCACCTGTAGTCTTGTTTCCACTACCCGTCAATGAGATACCTTCCTCCTCAAACTCGTCCCCAGTTTCCGCTAAGTATGAATACCTGCAAAGTTTGAAAACCAGTAGAAGTTAAGCCAAGTGCACATAGATAATCCCTCGGTGAACAACGAATAAGAGTCTTAATCTTGACATCTTTGACAGTTGAATATTGGGACTATTGAAGTCTAAAACCATTTGAGTAAACGTTAATGGAAAATACTAACCTTGTAGGATTATTGGATGGAGCCCACAGTAGGCATATGACTGCTAACAGACCATAGGAGAGTAAATTCCAAAAAGCTGGAATGATCCACGCCATTCGCCAGATTTCACTTAGAGGGTCAGTTGCGTTGAAGTAGAGCTAATAGAGAGACAGAGAAGAAAGTCATTTTAGTTACACTCCTTTGACTTATGGTTTCAGGAATCACACGAGAATCAGTCACTTGAGTAGCAAGCTGTTACCTCAAAACCAATCCAAGCAATAGAGAGCAGAACAGAAACAGCGAGTGCATTAGTGAAGTTCCTATAAAGCTCAAGCTTAGCCATGTTTCTCTTAATCTGCAATCAACATTAGACAGCATACTAAGACTACGCAGCTACTGTAAATGATTTTTCTCAAATGGGCTGCCTAACGAGCAGCCACAAATTATAATCTAAATAAGATGACATAGTTATGATCCCTGAACGTGTATATACATCCGTAAGCTATAATAATATGACAGATCATGAATAAGTGATATGTAGATCTACTATTAATTGGTAGAGAATTCAGGTCCATATAAGTGTTTTATCGTACCTGAAGTTTCTCAAGGGTTTTTGCCAATGATGAAAATATCCACAGAATAAAGCAAGCATCCAGCAATGCCACGGGAATCACCAAAAATATCATTGATTTTCCGGAAAAGTCATTGATGTTTCCCAAATGCTCAGCCAACTCAAGAGCCTCTGTTGCAATAAAATATATGACCCCAAGAAGAAGTACCCTCGAGGTTATGCCACCGAGGGTAGGCTTTACGACCCCATAACCCATAGAGACGACTAGAAGAAGAAGCCTGGAAAGTGTCTTTTTTATGGAAGAAAAAGTCACCGCCCACAGAGTAACATCCATTGGCCTCATCCCAGTCGAGTCGAAATTAGCATATTCAAAGTATCGAACAGCCATTTCACACATGCCAAGAGCAATAACCAAAGTGATATGATAGTGCAGCTGAATAATATCCTTCCAAAACTGAACAAACCTCACGAACCAAACTAGGCCAAGCAAAAGATAAGCTAACGACATGAAGGCAAAAAATTTCATTAAAGGAGTCACCTTTCCCGGTAAATAACCATCAGGATTCTTCCAAACTGTTCTTCCTCTGATTGTAGTGCCGTCCAATTCCGGATCACATATCATAAAATAAAGATAGTACATTCCAGTCTTGTTTATAACCACAGTTTCTGGGGACATATTAACCTCTGTCTTATTCCCTTTAAAGAATGTCTTGATCTGTTTTGGCCACTCGGGAACATTTGAATCTCTCTTAATGATAACTTCCCCCAGACTGCAAGATCCAGTATCAGCAAGATCTGGTGTGCAACAAATTGCTTCGGATTTGAGAAAACTGCCCCCAATTCTATCACGGTCTTTCACCTCAAGTATAAGTGCTTCTACCAACCCTGCAGTTGACTGCATTGCATTCTGTTTGCTAGCAGATTCCTTTGTCCTCACAAAGGTAACATCATCAAACCTAAAAAGAAATCGAACATTTTATGGTTAGACAACATTAGCTATAAGTTTCATGCAACTAGAGCTTCATCCTTCTCCAAGTGGAGTCTACTCATAACTATTACAAAAACCATATATTAGCTTAACACTCGATAAAGGAAACGTAGATTCATGATAACTGTTGCAAGATTACTAATCAAGCGAAAATATTGGTGTAAGAGTTGTGAAGATCTAAGAATCAAACCAAGAAAAGAATATAAAATCAGAAAATGTACAAATACCAAACGTATAAACTAAGAATCAATTTTAAACCCCAAATCCAGTAATGACGTACCAAATAAAAAAGGAGGAGTTAGAAGCTGATTAGAAACTGACCTTATAAAGGACTTTCCTTTAAGAGAATTATCAGAAGAAGATGAAGTATTAACATCCTGAAATTTGGAAGCGTAAAGACCTTCGCTACCGCCATGGAAGAAGCGAGCATTTGATTTTACGGTGAACCCTTCGTTCTTATATTCGTGAATCGAGGCATCTGAAGAGCTAATCAAGCTTCCTAAGAGCAAGATTCCAATTGCCCAAAACCCTACCGAACGATTTTCCATGGAAATTGTTTCTCTTTGAGCTAAATACTGCTTCTTCCTCCTACGAATCTCCGATCAAAATCCCTCAAACGCAAAACACTCGATCGGATTCCAGGATTAGCAAATATAAATCGATCATTCAGAGATGAATGAAGAAAGAGCTAGAAAGTACTGATTGAAGATTTTCGATCAAACCAACGAAAGGGAACGAAATTGATTGATTACCAAATACTCCATTTTTGGGAACTAATATACTAAAAACATTGTAAAAGCTAAAACTACTAATTTTGGCAACTAATAAAAGTTTGATTGAAACAAAAATTAAAAGTTATATAGACGGTAATATAATATAGAAAAAATGTCCTTAAAACGTTTTTAATTACCGAAAAAATGATTTAATTTTAAATTTTAGACGTGGTTAATTATATTTTTTATTTTTCCGTTGATTTTTAAAAAATCTCTTTAACTTTACATTGTTTTAACCAATTGAATTTTCTAAAAATTCTAAATCGGTTTTATCTCTAAAACTGAAAATCAAATTTGGTTTTTTAGGATTTGATTCACTTCTTATTCTTGTTCTGAAAAACTATGTTTGATTTTTTTTCTTCCAAGGATAAACTCAAAAATAATTCATAAAAATGTCAAGCACAATATTTTAAACTGATGAATTTGAACTCGTTCTTGCAAAAAGAAAAAAAACATTAAATTTAGAGTTTTTCAAAACAAAGATAATAAGTTGATCAAATTTCCAAAAGAAAATTTGATTTTCGATTTTAGAGATAATTTCGGTTTGAGAGACGTAAAGTTGAAAGTTTTTTCAAAAGTCAACCAAAAATTAAAGGTTCAATTAACCGCATCCAAAATTTAAGGTTAAATCATTGTTTTCCATAATTACATGGTTAAAATATATATCCCAATATGTTTTTAATAAAATTTAATTTCTTTAAATAATATAACAATAAATTACAATTTTGTCCCAAAAAACGAGATATAATTTTTTATGTCAAAACTAGATTGATAAGTTTGATTAATAATTCAAGTCTCAAAATTTTAACAATATTACATGGAGTAATATAACTTTAAAATCAAATTATGGTCGAAAAGCAATAAAATATATACTTAACTATTTGATCACTCTGATTATAAATTTTGTTAAACAATTTAGTTATTTTATCCAAAATTAAATATATATCAATGAAAATAAAACCAAAAGAATATTTCAATTTCAACTATATGACACTAAGCTTTCAATTATATAACCAATTTGAAACATCTTTATCATAATAATGACATTTCCGAAGAATTTTAAGATGGAAATTTTAAAAAAAAAAACTTGAAATTTAAAGGTATTTTATTATCTAATTTTTTGTTTTACGTCCATTATATATTGTTCAATGTGTTTGTTCTGGTTATATATGTATGTTGATGTTCTAAAAGATTTTTATGTTACTAGTAACTTGACTAATGAAGTTCAAGTGGAGTACTCTCAACCTGAATAAACTCATATTTTAGATTTCTTAACCATATTAACGTAAAATAACATTATCTTGAAATAATTCTCATATTGTGAGTTTTTGTCAAATTCTTCAAACTTTTTGATTCAATCGACTTAAAAAAGATTTAACCATAACAAATTTACAAAAACGAGTAGATAATCAAATATGTCTTAGAACAACACTCTATGAATCTCCAAAATATGTCAGATAACTTCATGGCTTTCACAACGATGTTGGAGTCAAACCTTTTTGCAACACCTCGAAATATCATATCTCCACGTCAAAAAAACTTGTGATTTAGTGATATTCTTATATAAACAATTCTGAGATGATCATATAATATATTTAAAAAAACTATTTTGGGAGGATCAAGGTCCGCAAGAAAATATATATATATATATATATATATATATATATATATATATATATATATGAGAACAATATTTTCTCACTCTCAAGTTTAAATTTGCACTAATTTTTTAATTTGCACTAAATTTGCACTACTTTGCAATTGTTTAGATTATGGAATCCTGCTAGAATAATGTTAGATATATTTTAAATTTTAGATGTCATTATAAAAAAATATAAACAAACATTCATATAACATCAATAATATTATATTATTTAAATACATGATATTATATAGAGTACTTATTCAGAAATGATACGTCATTTAACATCAATTATAACAAATAATATCATTATTGCATCTTTTATAATTACACGACATATCACTTATAATATGATGAAAATAGTTGCATCAATCGTTTATATTGACACTAATTATTTTTGAGTCATCATTTTGGAAATCATTTTTATAAATGATGTAAATAATAGTTCTATCAATTAAAACCGATACAAGTAAATAAAATAAATGACATGATGACATGATTGTCATTTTTTGAATTACTTCAGAAAATAGTTATGCATAAACTTGTATTGTATTGTGTATTCACCAAACTATACAGTAAAAGCAATGTTTCATGTATGGTTGTTCTTTAATCATTATTTTTTGTATGATTCATATAATTAGAAAACATTTTCTAAGAACTTTATGAGGCTTAATCATGTGTTGAACTTGAGTGGTTAGCTAAGCCATGCATCATAGACATTCAATTTGTTTTTGTTTTCTCCCTCTTGTCTATCTACTTTTGTAGATTTGATTGTAAGCATGCATTGAAGTTACAACCTTTAGTTGTTGTTTATCTTTTATGTATTTCTTTTGATATTCTAGATGGGTTTGATTTCAAGTAATGTGTTATTTTGTCTCAAATTCCAGTTCTCTTAAATGTTAGAGAAATTCATATATATATATTTTCTATTTAAGGGAAATTCATATAAATATTTTCTACTAGAGCAATATTGTATTCACATGTGTTAGGTATTTGATAATGTACAAATCTATTGAGCTTGGGATTCAAATTTTATTATGAGCAACTTTTATTCCTACTACTTCCAAATTGATCAGATAGTTGTTGAATTAAGATATCTCTTAACACATTTAAAATTCATATATGGATCCACATATTATGTAAATAATTATATATAATAATAAATATTATATTTTACCTCAACAGAATATTTATTTTACCTATAATATAAATTGATTTGATACTAAACGAGTTTCTGATTAATTTATGTAACAATAATTGTTTTGAAATAAAATTTGTCAACAGTTGCATTGATAATACCCATTGCATAATTCAAATTCACCCCTAAAAACTTAATCAATATCATATGAGATTACGTAACTATTTAGAATTAAACTCTAGTGAAAAAATAATAGAACGAATATTTTATTTGAAGAAATAATTAATCAAATTTTAAAATGTTAATTTCTACTATATCTTCTATCCAAATTCAGTTCTAGGTAATGTAATCTCATTTAAGTTATAGATAAAATTTTAACAATCTAATTAATAACAAAAACAAATTTTTATCAAATAGTTTATTTTTTGGGGTCGAATTTATCTAATAGTTTACTAGATATACACTTGGAATGATAGTTTACCAATTACCTATTTTTGAATAATGCACAATTAGGAACATGGAAAACAAAAAAAAAATATTATTTTGATTGGTTGGTTATAATAGCTGTATTTGTCTGTTTGGTATAAAATGCAGCTTCTATTCAAAGCCTTAATTCTATGTCAATGATTATGTTAGAGGATTAATGAATAAAATATGACCATCATTTTCATATATTAAAGCAAAAGTTATATAGAATCACTAAAGTACTCTATATTCTCATATAAAGAAAAGAAGACAATTGACAAAACTGATTACTTTATGGACCCCATAGTTTATACAAAGTTCCAAAATTATCCTCCTTTCTTTCAAAATTTTACACATATTTCCCAAAACTTTCCACAATTTCCCAAACACCCCAAAAAAAAACAAAACACATATTTTGTTCAAGTTTCAAAAAGGGAAATTTTGAGTTTTAAAATCTCACATAACTCAAATTTATCTCTTGAGCTGAATATCCATCTTGCTTTTCTCTAACTTCTCCATTATTGATCCTACAAAAAGAACAAAAATTACAATATTAGTAAAAAATAAAAATTAATTAGCATAAAGAATATTTCATTGCAAATGGCATCTAATCTAGTGGCAGACGATAAGTCCATAACCCGGGATCGAGTATTCCTACCTACGTTATATATGAGAATTTGGGTACTGGACCGTCAAGTTGTGACCCAATATAATCTGTCGTTGACAAAAAAAAATATTCCACCTGAAGGTTTTTCGGTAAATCGAGTGGTTCCAATTTCTAAGTAACAACCAATTCCAATCAGTGGAGATTCCGTATTATCCGCTGCAGCGGACCAGAATTTTTGACACTAAAAATTGATATGATCTCTATTCGGTCATACATTTTCTTGGAAATCAGAGAAACTCATGTGAATATCCTTGTCAAAGAGTGTGTTTGAATCTAAGATCCTTTTGGACCTTTGGAACCAACAAAACCACTTGTCCATCTTCCTTTGGTTATTCAACTGAGTTTTAATTTAAGATCCTAAAGATTATCAAAACATAAACGAAAAGAAGTTTATAACTCACCAGGAGGATAACAAACAGGAGGATCTTCAAAGAGAGAACGAGAGATTTGTTTATGAGCAACACCAATATCAAAGAGAACAAGACCAGAAGAAGGATCATTCACTGCAATGCCTTTAACTGGTAACCAAAGAAAAAGCTCTTCTTGTGTTAAACCTTTAAGCCCAACAAGTCCACCATAGCTTAGATTTGCTTTAATCACACTATCAAAATATACTCTGTTTTCGAATCGAGCAAAACAAGGATTCTGAAGCTGAACTTCAAGCTCTCCTGTCTTCTCATCTAAACTGTAACTCTCAACATTGTCTGGAAATAGACCACCTGGTAAACCACGAGCTTCTAGAAGGTTTCGAATTGAAGATTGTGAAGATGGAGTTATGAATTGAAGTAGAACAATAAGAAGAAGAAGAAGAAACAGAGACATTTTTGTTTGTTTAGTGAGAGATTTGCTGTGTTTTGAAGGGTTTAATGTTTGGTGCTCTGTTTTTGTCATAAGAGTGGAGAAATGAGTTGTCCTTTTTAGCTTATGAGCTGGTTTGCAATGAAGAAAAATTGTGATTATTTCAAAAAATTTAATGTATATTTTAAGACTAATCTTATGATTTGAAAACTAATCCACTTATTTTTTTTTGGTAAATTATTATATTTTTGGTATAGTTTAATTATTTAAAATTATAGTCTTTTGCCTTAAGTAAAGCCATGTTGAGCTAATTGACGTTGTAGCATCCGTAAATCACGGTTTGTTTCAAGGAAACATTATAATTGAATATCATTTTCTTAAAAGATAAATTAGTTGATTTTTAGTACCAATCATGGTTAAGTGTATTACACACATTATTAAGACTTTTATTGTGTTCTTTTATTTCCATTTGAGTTTTTTTTTACACTTTAAACAAAAACATTGGCAAGTGGCATTTAGCCTAGTGGCAAGTGATAAGTCCACAAGAGGCATGCGCACTTAAACATCCTGGGATCAAGTCCCCCACTTACATTTGCAAGAACTTGGCTAATAGGACCGGCCATTTGTGGCCCAATGTTGACAAAAAAAAACATTGTATTAGTCTAGTGGTCGGCAGTAAGTCCACTTAAAGCAGCTCATTTGCGGGATCGAGTCTCCACCTACATTTGACTACTGCGTCAGCCAGTTGTAATTCAATATAATATGTCGTTGACAAAAAGTAAAAATAAAATTAAAACAATGCAGATTTTATTCAAGAAATAGTACAATATTAGGGTTTAATTGATTATCTCATCTGAACAAAGTAGTTAAAACATAAATGAGCGGTTGAATAGAATATCAATTGAAAATAGGGTTTAAAAAATAGAGATTGGCAAATATCTATGAATAAACTTGTTTGAAAACAGCGGTCTACCCCTTATAAATAAATTCAAACGTTTGTTTCAATTAATGATTTTCAAATGTCTATTATAATCTCCGATTATTGATGACAGGTGGCCCAGTAATGTACTCACTTTACAAATCTTCAAAACACCAGGGATTGAACCTCCTACCTGCAATAGTAGGAGGGGATTTAAAAGCCAGTAAACTAGTTGACAAAAAAAAAAATCTTCTATTGCAAATGTTTGTTTGATTGGTAGCAAAATAAGTAACTACTAATGAAAACGAAAACGCTTGTTTCATGCAACCGCTTATGCAAGCCACCAATCAATCCCTAGATTATTCAAATTGAAATATTTTTGTTGATTATATTTGAATCTGTAAACTCCTGCAATTGAATAATGTAATAGAATTTAGTGTTCTTCTCTGCTTTTTTGAAAGGTTTCGTTAAGTCAAGTCTTTCATTTAGACGTTATTCTTTGTCTTGTCTACGAATTGGTACAATAAACGTGAGTTGTGGGACCTAAAAAATAAAGCAAAGGGAACCGAAAATGAAACAGTTTCAATAATGCATTTATGAGCTACAATTATACATTTAAAATATTTAAAATCATATTGGAGATTTCAAATAAAAGTAAATTATATTTTGAAAAAAATTGGAAACTATTATAGATCCAAATCTCACTTATATTGGCCTCGAGAAATCTAATTCAGCAACTGAAATACTAAGATGCATAGAATTAAAAACAGGAACACGAAATGACTCTACCATTTCGCGTGAAATCAATTTTTTTTGGAAAAAATAGAGAAATAAGTATGTATTAAAAATGTATATATATATTATAAATCACTAAACATAAGAAACATGCACATTTTGGAATCGAATCCTCCCTCTTGCATTTGCAAGAACTTGGCTAATGGACCGGCCATTTGTGGTCCAGTTGACAAAAAAAAACATAAAAACTATATTAAAATAAACTTATAAAACAACCATTTTATAATTTAAATATTACTACTATAACTCATTTTAATAAAAATTGTTTAAGTTTTAATATTTTAACAATTTACTAAACTACACCACCTAACAAATTAAAAGTCAAGAGATTAGTCATTGATTTATTTCATTTCTTATAAATTTTAACATGATATAAAAAAATTTCAAGCTTCTAAAACACTTCAAACTACCGAGGACAGGTGGTTCAATGATATAATCACTTTACAAACTCTCAAAGTATCAGAGATCGAACTTTCTACCTGCAATAGTAGGAGCGAGATTTAAAAGCTAATAAGGTAGTTGCCAAAAAACAGTTAAAATTTAGAATTGTAAGTTTCCATCACCCTTACAAACATTTTTTCTCGGAATCACAACATCAAAATAATTCGGAGCGTTTCCATTTCTGTTTCCGATTTTGAAGTGAAAAAACATTATCTTGTGAGATTTCATACTACGTAGCTAAAATATCGCTACAAGAGCCACTATATGAAGCAAAGATCAACTCCATGGCCTTGGGTTAAAAAAAAATGGTGTTCGAAGCTATCATTCTAGTCCTTTGGTGGGATCATGGACCAAAACATAAGTATAGGCTTTTACGCCCAAAAATGTTTCAATCAGTTTTTTTATCAATAATAATTAAATCGATAATATATATTCTATAGCTGGATCGATAATGTATAATCTATAGTTAGAATTTTCCAATTGAACTGAGTCACTCTTTTATGTCAACTATATGATTCATTAGTATAAATAAGGATACCAAGTGTTTATAAAAATTGAATCACAAACTAATAACTCTACTCTTTTATTTTATTTTATTTTTTTAACAAATAATTATTAATCGACAAGACTCGATTTCCCCAATTGAATTGTAGAACTTCAATTCCATTATCTTATTAAAGTCTTTAAATTTCTTTTTCTAATAATGAAATATCTCAATTTTGTTAAACGTTACACAAAGTTCTCAAGTGCTTCATTATAACTTCATATAAGTCCTCTCTCGCTCTTTGAGCTCATTCTAAGCATGAGCCTTTTACGCACGCTTTTCCATCTGTTTATCTTCTTTACAATGCTTTTAGTTTTTCTGTGAGGCCAATGTTATAACTCCATTTTTCTGCAAAACTTGCTTACACAATTTCTTAAAGATTCATCTTTTCATATACTTCCTAAATCAAAAGTTGCATAATATGAATCATTTTAAGAATTTATGGAGGAAACAAGGTTTATTATATTAGCCTCATGGAAGATTAAAAACATTTAAAAGAATGATAAATGTTTGTCCATGCAAGCTCATGTGTTAAGACGTTTTAATAATCTATAAAATTCGACACGCTAATTTTTCCATTTATTCCTTTTAGGATCAGTCGTGGTCTTACAAACTCTACCGCAGATCTGGACGAATTCTTTTTTTCATACAAATGTGTAAAAGATGCTAGTTGCATTTAAAAGCCGAGTACTCTACCGTTGAGTTAGCAACCCCCCAAAAAAAAAGTACTGCAAATATGTAGAAAAATTTGTTTTTATCAAATCATATTCAAGAAGATTTGATGATACTTAAAGATTATTTTACCACAAACTCACTGTGATAGCAATTAGCAACTAATAACATATATTTTCTAGGTCATTTCAACCCTAATTTAAAACTCAATAAAGTAAGGCTTTAGGCATCAAATTTAAGAGGCATTATTTTGATGAAAATGGTTTGGTGGACATAAAATTATTTTTGGGTTCTAGGCATCAAATTTTTTTGGTCGGTTATGTCTAGACAATGGTGTTTTTCATCGTTGCAAATGGCATAGGTGTTGATACATCCAGATGGGCTGATAATGGGCTTTTATCAGAAAATGAATACATTCAGATGGTCAGTGATAGAATCCGAACCAAAATGTTTATGTGTTTTCATTTCGAATATATAGTCATTACATTTATTTTGTTTTTGTTGTTTTTTCTTTTGGGAGACTCAAAAGATGATTCTGAAATACTTATTTACCATTGAGTATTGTTGTTAATGTGTTTCTATTAGTATTTTTCGTTTTTTTTTGCTTTTTTTTTTTACTTGGCTTCTTTATATTTAAATATTTTTATTCTAAGAACATAGTAAACAATGACAATGTTGCAATTTAATCACAAAATCTCAACAAAACAAAACATATAATAGCTAAACAAAAACGATAGAATTTATTCATTTTGTTAACCAATCATTTCAATTTTATTAATGTTGGAAGTCAATCAAGAGACAAATAGTTTTCAAAAGGGTAATTTATTCACAAACAAACATTTATAAAAATTAAAAGCGAACAAATCAGTTTTATAATTTTAGTAACAAAACATTTTTTTAAAAATAAAAAGAGACTCATAAATCTGGAGAAATTATTTAGATACTAGAAAAAAACTAGCCAATTTTACAGAGAGTATAGCATCTTCAAAACTTTAGATCTATTTTTCACGAAAACTAGTTCTTAAAACTAAATTTTAAATTAAATTTTAAATCATAGTGTAGTTTTTTATGTGTAAGAACCACCTAGTCTAGTGGTCGACGGTAAGTTCATTTAAGGCACCTCATTTGCACAACTAGAAATTGAGTCCTTCTATCTATATTATGTAGGAATTTGGCTATTGGACCGTGTCAATTGTGGTTCAACATATAATTTACCGTTGATACTAAAATTTGTATGAAAACAAATAGAATATAACAAGAGCCTAAAAAAGTAAGAAATAGGAGTCAAATTTTAATTGTTTTTTGTTTGGGAACTTGTATGGGATTGAGATACAAGTGGGACCAAAGAGACGACCACAGGCCAAAGACTTTAAAACCTCATGTTGATCAAATTTCTTCTTCGGAAACCTTCTTACAAGTCTGAAAACGTAATGATGATTGCTTTTGTTTATTAATACGAAAATTGCGGAGAAAATCTATAAAATAAATAAAAGATCAATTCTAGATTCTTAAGTTTACCGAAATTCGGCTTGATTCAATCAAACATATTTATCACATTTGATCGCCTTTCACATCTCTTTGATATGAATTTGACTTGTTTCTAGTTGTAGATGTCAAGTGAATAGAATTAGAACACAACTATTAACTAGGCTCGTGACGTTAAATAATAAATGAAAGATAAAAACAAAACATTAACTAATGAGGTTGAATTTGAAAAAATAAATAAAAATCTTTTGTTGAAATATAAAAACATAGAAATAAGAAAATCCTTAAACCTTATTTATTTTAAGACGGGAGAAATTATACAATTTTGATTCATTGTAGTTCAACTAAATATGTTTAATATTATCGATTTTTTTTTCAATCTCACTGTTAAAATGATCCAACTAATAATTTTGACATTATAGTTCGATCTCTTTCTACTAAAATTAGTAGAATTAAAACATGTTTTAGACAGTAGCTTTTAAAATATAGAAATATCTGACTTTTTTGTGTGTGGAAAAAACTATATAGACATCTATAAGACACCAAAATAAAAAATATAAAAATTCGAGAAATAAAATTATTTAGGTAAATAATATTTTTTTTTTGTCAACTAGCCTAGTGGTTTTTAAATCCCGTTCCTACTATTGAAGGTATGGGGTTCGATCCATAATATCTTAAGGATTTGTAAAGTGATTACACCACTAGGCCACCTGTCCTCGACAATAATAATTATATTTACATTTGTTAAGAATATATAAATGTGAATAAAAGTGTGCAAGTATAAGAAAATGTGAGAAGGCGATTTTACCTCTCAATTTGATGCTTGAACGAAAATATTGCAGGTATAGCTCAGATTACATACAAAGAAAGCTCTATAATACAAATTTAATAGCTCAAGTGAAACATAATTTCAGTAAAAAAAATATAATATACAAGTTTTTGTCCTTCATCTTGATCTCTCAATTTCTTTTTTCCTTTTTGTATCTTCATTACAGCTCTATGATACAAATTCATATCTTTATTTCAAATTTTTGAAAGGAAAAGAAAGGGAAAAAGGTTAAATATACAATGTTTTCCCTTCCTATTGATCTCTAAAATTTTTATTCCTATTTTTAAAAATGTATTGAAATTTGAAAAAGAAAACAGTTTAATATACAATTTTTCCCCTTCATTTTTTTTTTCAACTAGTCTACTGGGTTTTAAATCTCCTCCTACTACTACATGTAGGAGGTTTGATCTCTAGTGCTTTGAAAATTTGTAAAGTGATTACACCACTGGGTCATCTATCCTCGGTCCCTTCATCTTGATCTCTCAAACAGTTTTTTTTCTAGTTTCTTAAAAAAAAATTTCATTGTAGCGTTGAATATTATTTCAATTTTATTAGAAAATGTTCATTTTCATAGAAGAAAGAACAAATGGAAAGGACAAAAGTAGAGTAGAAGCGTGGGGCGGCTCTTGTCGTGTTCTTAGCACGATCTCTAGAAGAGTCGTAGTGATCTTGAGTTCTGCGTTGACCCTATAAATGTGAATAAATAAATAAATAAATTACAAAAATTGAGATTAGATTTAGAGTCAACTTTACCTAAACAGAAAAGTAAAACTCATAAGAGAAGAGCAATCATACTTTCACTAGTCAACCATTTATGAGCAGCCAAATAAGTGTAACCAAATAGATATGATTTGGTCAAGCTTATTCATTTTGTAGAATTTATGATTTCTTTGAAGTCTAAATTACTTACTCTTTCAAACAAGAATACTAATTGTCAACAATCACAAATTTGACATCTTTTATTCAGATAAATATCATATGAAGAGTAAAGTTAGTTTGTCTATTTATCGAAAAAAAGAAGTTAGTTTGTCTGTTTATATAAAAAAGTTAGTTTGTCTATATAACAAAATTTAAAGTTTGAGTTATAGATTAGTTTAATCGATCTGATTGATAACAAAAAATTAGATTACAAAAATATTTTTATGGATTAATAATTGAATTGATAAAACTTTATTAATAGCCAGATTTACCAAAAGTTTTTAATAATGTCATATGAGACAAACATTACTTCTAGAAAAAAATATGGACGAAGAAAACAAAATATATGATATTTAACTACTGGACTAAAACACTAGAAAAATGTAAATGGTTAAATAATCCATATATGTAGTTTTTTAATCAAAATTTAATTTTAAAATTGCAAAATTTCATATAATATTGTTTAAAAGGTAGAGATTTTATTTATGGATCGTATATTATTAATTTGATGATAATAACATATCATTCTAGTTATACGAACCGTCAATATCTGCTATTTACATATTTATATGGTCATTTATAATGTGTGGTATATCTACAAATAAATTGTAGAAATATTACCCAAGAAAACACTATAAAAATATGGTTATTATTTTGTAGTATAAAACACTGTAATTTTGTTAGTGGCAGGTGGTAAGTGCACAAGAGCCATGCGCACTTGCACATCCTGAGATCGAGTCTCCCCGCTTACATTTGCAAGAATTTGACTAATGGACCGGATATTTGTGACTTAATATTAAAAAAAAAAACACTGTAATTTATTAAACAACAACTTGAACTGACCGTAAATCTTAATTAAATTATTGGATAAGAGTACTAATCAAAACACTTTTTGACTGTCATTGCTAAATATATATATATATATATAAATTAAGAAAACAGCAAATTTTCTTTTGTATACTCATGGAGCTCACAACCCCACGTGTCCGACACAGCCATGATGAATTTTCCATCGTATCATCATTTTATAATCGTGCAAAAAATATTAAAAATAAGTTTGTAATTTTCTATATTTCACTCTTACGCAAGCATGACATAATGCATAGAAGGTATATATATATATATATATATATATATATATATATATATATCACATATATGATATGAAATTAGATATTAATGCAACTGATATGATATGTAAAATCGATTACAGAACTGACATTTCATGTGAGACATATAATACGTTTTGCTTGTATTCTTCAAATGTTATTCTTTACCAATTCAGTCCATCTACAGAATAAAGCGAACATTATTTAGTGTTTTATTAAATTTTATTTGTTACTTCTTTGTTTCACATTCTTATCTATTCTTTTTATTCCTAACAATATTTAACTATTTTTTATATTTTATATTTGTATCAGTTTTAACTGTAACATTGACTAATGGCATAATATAACATTAGAAAACAACATTGTGCGAGTTGCCAATTGGAGCTCATTTTTAGTTATTCACTCTTTTTCTTTTTGCAGTAATACAAAATTAATGTTTTTTTTTGGGTTTTAGGTTACAAATTAAAATATAATGTCATTAAATTTGCATTAAAATATTATGATTGTGCTTTGTTTGCAAAAAACACTAGTTTTTGTTAGATGTTTTGGATTTGATTGGTGATATCGCTAGGTTGGTAAAAGAAATTTGTAAACAAAAAGTATTTAAAATTATAGTTAATCAGTAACATTTTACTAAACAACATTTTAAACATTGTATCAAACGCTCAAACACTGTCTTTAAAGAAAATAATATTGATATCAAAATAAACATATTGTTTACAAAAAATTATTTAGGTACTACCAATCAAACTATAAGATAATTAGATAACTTTGATCCACTCTTTCAAGATAACTCTGTGTTGAAAACCTTTGAGTTAAATATTTGTTATTTACGATTAATGTGAACTACATGAAAATAGTGATTACTTGTAAACTCTCAAATGTGCAAATAACTTTTAGTCTGATGGTCGACAGTAAGTTTACTTAAGTCAGTCTATTTATATAATCAGGTATCGAGTCTCCTACCTATATTATGTAGGAATTTGATTATTAATCCGGTCAGTTGTGACCCAATATAATATATCACCGAAGGAAAAAAAAACTCTCAAGTGTCATGACAACGTTACGTTACTTACGTGGAAAATTTTCAGCCTATTTTTAACCAAAAGAACTATGATTTTGTGAATAGAGAAAAACCAACTAATTCTCTCCCACTATCAAATATAAAAAGCCAATTAATATTTAGAGAGCAAGTGGCATTTAGCATAGTGGCAGATGGTAAGTCCACAAGAGGCATGCGCACTTGTACATCTTGAAATTGAGTCTCCCACTTATATTTGCAAGAACTTAACTAATGGACTGGTCATTAGTGGCAAAAAAAAAGTATTTAGAGATATTGCAAAAGAGGATGATTTAGAGGTTCGAAGAAGAGAATGAGTCGCTGACACTTATCCAACTATCTGCGCCAAACAAAGAATCCACTCATATTTGCCGTGTGGGTCCTTCATTTTTTGACTACTTGTCGTTTTCTCCCACCTACTTTTACATTTCATTCTTCCTCATTTTCCATCTATATTTTATTTATATATTTATGTTTATAAATTTCTATACGTATCTATATGTATAAATGTATCATTGTATATGTATATTGACCAAATATTACATACGGGATTTGGAGAAAATTCTTTTCAAATAATGGTCTCTCATGGTCAACTAAATTGGTCTTGGAACGAGTATATATATTTCTTATCAAACAATTAGATTCATAAGATTTGACTTATAATTGAAATTCTTCTTTAAAATCTTTAAAATATTAGGTAGGAATTATACAATTTTTTAAAATCGTACTATAATGAAAAACACAACAAATATAGATATAATCATTTAACCAAACATAACCCAAACAAGTATATGTTTTAATAAAAATTGAAATACGGCCTTGAAAACCGAATTTGTAATATATAAGCAGATTTCACTTGAATGATTTTTAGTACACAGCAAATTTATTTTTAATGTATGTTCGATATCATCATTTATTTTTATGAAACAAACTTTGATGCAATTCTTAGAGAGAAAAAACCAATAAAATAATTGGTGTTGATAATAGTAAAAAAAATAATTTCAGTATTTTTGTATAAAAAATATAACTAAAACACTAAAAAATTATATATGAACTAACAAACATTTTTATAAAAATGTTATATTAATTGTGTTATTTTCATAACAATTAAAATTGACAAGCACCAATTTATAATTAAATTTATTTCTTAAACATTAAATAATATTATATAAAGATATATGATGCTTTGAAATCAAACACTAGCAACAATTAGACGGTATTATTTGTATGGTAAATTATAATAATGACATGATTTAACGCTAATAAAAGAAAGAATAAATTTTTATTTCTGACACAAGTACATAAAATTTTTGCTGTCAAAGTAAAGTAAAGATGTTAACAATATAGATTCAATTGGTGACACTATTTTTAGACATATGGGACAGTATGCAGTGCAAAATAAGTGTGATGCAGAATAAATATAGGACAAATACGATTTTGATAAAAAATACTGGACGAAAAATTTGTGATTGATAACAATATAAATCAGTGTGGTTTTATTGGGTAATATTATGATTTATACATTATGAGTTTTATACAAGATTAATTAATTTTAAAATGTTTTTATATAAGATTAATATAAGATAATTAATCTAAGATATGAAATTCAAAAATAAATGGTGAAGACAATATTTTTTAACATGTTACTTTTAATAATTATAAAACAAAATAACAAGACCTTATTTTATAATAACATTATTATAATGATTAGAACATAAAACAACAAGCAAATGGCTCTTAGCCTAGTGGCCAATGGTAAGTCCACTTAAGACAGCTCATTTGTACAACCAGAAATCGAGTCCCCCTGCATACATTATGTAGGAATTTGGCTATTTGGCCGGTCAGTTGTAACCCAATTAATCTGCCGTTGACAAAAAAACATAAAACAACAATAAAATTTTATAGATGTTGAAAAAATAAAAGATATTTTTATAATATGTTTAGTGTAAGTGATATATAATACATATATATATATATTTACATATTAGTATAAAGTTAAAATGATAAAGAAATTGGTTGTCGTGGGAGAGAGAGAATATAGAAAAACACAAAATTCATTAACTAAATATTATTAGTTAAAACTAAAATAATATTTTCTGGAAAATATAAAAATCGTTGGGTAATAAATGTGGTCTCAGTACGATTCACTCTTTTAACTCCTAAATAAAATCGTGAATTCTATTAATAAAAAATCACACACAAAAACTAAACATTTTCTTTGATTGCGGAATTGATGAAATAATAATCACACCCTATATATATATATATATATATATATATATATATAAAGATATATTGAAAATAGAGGTTATTTAACATGTGACCAACACTGATCACTGTATCCAAATGTCTAAAAGAGCCAAAGAAGAGTGACGGTTTATTAATTATCGATGTAAACGACCAGACAGTTAAACTGACAAAGATTCTTCTTCGGATCTAGTTTATGTTGTCAGAAGATTGTTGTGACACATTTTAATGTCCAAAAACTAATTTATTAAAATTATTTTATGATCAACCAGAAAATAAACATGTGGGTTGATAATAAAATAAGTTAGTTGGGTCTACTTTTTGATAAATTAACTATGAGCTTATCGATTAATAAAAAATTTAATTTCTTTTTGGGCTTAGGCAATTTGATCAACTTGGTTTTGACAATTTCTTCAATTATATAAAATTAATTTAATTTGATTAATAAAAGCTTTAGTAGTCGTATGGATCTGACCTAACTATCTATGTTTTTTCAGCGCTTCAAATCTTTAAGTCAATACTTGTCGCATTGAGAGACCATTAACCATTTATTTTTCATTAAATATTTCTAATGATGATATTAACGTGGGCCTCTAAGTTTTATAATACTCACTCCTTCTGTTTTTATATAATTAATATTTTTTTTTAAAATTATTTCATTTTAATTGATATTTGAGATTTTTGTTCAAAAATTATTAGATTTGACTGTTTGAATTCTATATATTAATTGTTAATTAGTTCAATTATTTTGAAAATTATAATCAAATTAGATAAAATAATTTTTTTAAATTGTGTGGAAAACGTAAAACATCAACTATATAAAAATATAAGAAATATATAATTTTTTTTACGGTTTCAAAGCTTTACTACTACTATAAATAATTGCCTCTCTTCCACAAAAACAAGTAGTTTTAAGGTTTAGTTGTTGAAACTAAATCAATACAAGTTAATAATTAGAAATAATAAGTAATTTTTTGCGTATTAAAAAAGCATAATAGAGACTTACATATTTTTTCTTAATGTATGTGTAAAAAATACAAAACCATTTTTAATAAAAATAACTAATACTATATTGTCAAAAATATATTAAAATAAATTAAGGATATCAAGCATATTATTCTATAGATGCAATTAGATATGATTAGCCATCTTTGTTTTTTATATGAATCTATGTGTATCCATAGATAAACTATATCGGCTAAAAAATGTACTTTTTCTTCAATCAAGTGGTTTAATAAATATTTTGGTGGTCTTTCTATATAATTTTTACTCCAATAAAATATGCTGTTTCTCTAATCGAAATTTAATTCTAGATAAATGCTTAATCTAACATAAAATAATTTAAAGTTTGATTTAAAAATTAAACGATGTTACTTAAATTTTGGTTTAAGAAATTAATTTTGTCGATCGAGTTATTAAAAAAAAAATATCTTATCGATTGAAATGTTATTAGTTTATAAATTTTTCAGGATCTAATTTATAGGGAAAACATGAGTTAGAATATCAATTTTTTTTTGGATATAATTTGGGATACAATTTGTAGACTTGTGATTTAACGATATGATGATAAAGAACTTGTATAGTTACCATTATCAGGTTAAACAAATCCATTAAAAAAAATATTTGTGGTTCTGATCGCATCATAATAATAAAATAAAAAAAGTAAGGAAAAGCATGAAAAACAAAACTATGAGTCGTAATTAGTAAAGTGCAATAATTGATTGACTTAACATACTTATTTAAAAAGAATAAAATATAATATGGAATTTAGAAAAAGCTAGTTGAAAAGAATATGGACCGTTTGGTATAAAGAGATTGTTATAAAATATAAAAATTAAATTGAGAAAACAGAAGAGGTCCAGAAACTGTGACGTGACACATAGATCAAAACTCATCATCGACCATCATCATATACCATTTATTCCTTTAGCCTCAAGCCACAAGAACAAATCTTATTTTATACTTCTACACTCTTTTTATCCAATTAAATATCTGCTCGACAACGAAATATATATATGGAAGTCGTATTTTTTGCGGGTTGGTAGTTACATGTCTTATTTAATAATTTAAATATTTATAAAATTTGATTTTATATGTGAAAGTTACAAAATAAAATTATTAGAAACAAATGAGTCTTATTAATTTATTAAACAAAAACAGATGCAAATGGCTCTTAGTCTAGTGGCAGACGGTAAATTCACATAAGACAGCTCATTTGCACAACTTAGGATCGAGTCTCTCCACCTACGTTATATAGGAATTTGGCTATTGAGCCGATCAGTTGTGTCCCAATATAATTTGCCGTTGACAAAAAAACAAAGACATATATGAAAATAACAGTCACAAACTTTCAGTCAAAACATAATTTGTAGAAAATCCGTTTCAAATTTTTGACTATCACTATCTGACAGTTATTCGATTGACATCATATAAAATTTCACCTAAATTTTTGATACTAATTACTAATGATCTAAAGCGGAAAATAGTAATTCGTACAAATTTATCAAATTTTTTTTTATCAATAATTAGATCTATAATTTTTTCTTTATAATCAAAATTTATTTAAAAATTTAAATTTTATCACGTGAATATTATACAATTTTTATAAATTTTTTTTTGACAGAAAAACATCATAAATATTTTATCTTGACGGATTTCATACAAATATGCTAGTTGGAATGAGAGAGTGCATGAATAATTTATAAATAAACATGTTATTTTATGTTAAGGAAAATTTGTGTTTAAAATATGCTTGCTATTTATATTTAGCTGAAATAAAAATTCATTGATATTATAAGCTTTCATAGTCTAAATAATCTGTCATTTGTTGTGTGTAAACAAGTACTAAACTGATTAATCAAATTACTCGTGACAAATTTTCCATTTCTGACGACTTTAAAAACGATTGATTTTCAGAATTTTGATGTCAACCAATCATAGGTAACCATTGGATATGATGTCTACATATTATTATTAAACCTATTTTGGCATCTTGCATAATACCAAACATCTATCTAATCTCGAATTTAAGTTATTAATTAATTAAAAGAAGAGGATAATTATCGCTTCGTTGTGTTCAACTTTTTTTTATCGCTTCTTAAAAAAGCTAAGCAGCAAACAGACAAATCTCATGGAGACACTTGTTCTTAGAATATTAGAAAGAAATTTAAGGGTTAGGAACACTACTATATCTCTCT
>JAKUCM010009670.1:0-21732 GCA_023374145.1 Lepidium sativum | reverse complement strand
AAGAGAGAAAAATCTATATTAGATGGTGAGTATAATCTGATAAATAAATTTATGTATTGCTACAAAATTCTTTTTTTTTTTCTTTCTTTCTGAAATTAACAAAATTCTCTTTACAATCAGATGCTTTTATATTGAGAAAAGCTGAGAAAAAAACAGAGTTTCAAAGTTGAAACAGAGAGCTCAGAAATTAGTATTGTTGTATATTAATATGTAGCAAAATTTTATATATATGGGATAATACTTATATTAATACATTTCTAACAGATTCCTAAATTTTTATTTTTTTATGAAAGTAAAACCCAAAACAGTTTTGTTGAGTAATAAATGAATTATTTAGTTCGGTAGCCTTTTGGGTAGTGCTGATATTGGTTGAGTTGTTTGGCGGCGGTGGCCAAAGGTTTAATAAATCATTTACAACAGATGAGCCTAACTGTTAAAAATCATTGATTAATCAATGAGTTGAATAGTTATGATTTATTGAATGTGCTAAATATATTTATTTTAGCAGATTAAAATTAAAAACCTTTTATAATTGCAGAATTCCACAGCCTTTCTAAATTTAATATGACTAATTCTACGAGACCTTGTATATATAATTTTGTATTCTTAATAGGATTAGATAATCAAAACGATTTGAACCTAAGACTCTTTTATTTGAAATTTACCACGGGATCAAAGCGACTTAGTTAAAACCTTCTAAGGTAAATGTCAAGACTTCATTTATATTTTTCATTTGATTTTAAATAAATAAAAAATAACTATTGATTTCCTATGTATGACTACCAATATTCTTTAAATTTTCGTTGAAATCCATAGTGAAATTCAGTATAAACATATGATTAAGTTGCAGTATTTTTGCAATGAATTCTATATTTCTAAGTTACGATGAAATTATAATGAGACATTGTAAAGTTCAGAGAAACATCATCACTAGTATGGCCTTAGTTATTGGCGTAAAAATACTGTTGAAGAAAAGCAAAACAAACTGACATTTTATAAAAGAAAAAAGGAAAAAAAGAAGCAATTAATTTTTTATAACACAAAAAGAAATAAAACAAAACAAACTGGTATTTTATAAAAGAAAAAGGAAAAAAGAAGCAATTAATTATTTATAACACAAAAAGAAATAATTTTGAATGATTTGAGATATGTCATTTTAAGTCCAACTCGATATATATTTTTTGTGATCTTTATCTTATTTTACGTTCATAACAAGAGTCTCTTATCCTTTGTCATCAATTTCGCCGAAAAGAACTTTATAAATACCCAATTCATTTTCTCACCCATCAAAACATAACACACATAAATAATACACATATAGTTGTCATTACAAACACACAAACACATAAAGATGTCTTGTAAAAATACACACAAAGTCATAGTTTCACTTATACTTCTCTTGTTCTTTGTTAACTCATCAGAATCACTTCGACCACTCTTTGCATGTGACCCAGCAAACGGTTCAACCCGGTCACTCCGGTTCTGTCGAGTCAATTTACCAATCCATGTGAGAGTTCAAGACTTGATCCAACGGCTCACGTTGCAGGAAAAGATTCGCAATCTCGTTAACAATGCAGCCGCCGTGCCACGGCTCGGTATCGGTGGTTATGAGTGGTGGTCCGAAGCTCTTCACGGCGTTTCTGATGTAGGTCCTGGTTCTAAGTTCGGTGGTGCTTTTCCCGGAGCCACAAGCTTTCCACAAGTTATCACCACCGCAGCTTCTTTTAATCAGTCTCTTTGGGAAGAGATTGGACGGGTGAGGATATAAATTAAATTATAAAATATTATCCCTAATTTTTTTATTTTCTTTTAAAATGACGAAACTACATAATACGACTTATCTACGTGAAAAACGACATCGAAATCATTGTGGTCATACACATTTGTTAGATTAGTAAGAATTTCTATATCTATTTTCGTTTTGTAATAAATAAATAATATTACGACATGAGTCTACTGAATAAGTCCGAAACGTAGGTTAGGAAAAAGTCCAAAATCATTATATATATATATATGAATATATTACGTAACTAGAAATCATATATATTTTTTCTAGAATTTTTTTAATAAACAAAAAAAAGGATTCATAAATAAAATACAAAAACCGGCTCTAGTTTCCAATTTCTTTTTGTTTTCTGCCGATTTTTGTATTTTGGGCATAAAACTCTTTTTTCAAAACGTAGAAATTATATGCACATATATTATGTTTTTTCTTTTGATAAATGAATTAAAAAATATAATAATAGGTTATGAATAAATAAATATATGTTTGTTCAATATGATGTTTATTTTAAATAATGGATATTAATTTTATTAAAGAGCTAGAGAATACTATTGAATTGACAATTGACATGATTATTAAAGGTGGTGTCTGATGAGGCAAGAGCTATGTACAATGGAGGTGTGGCTGGTTTGACATATTGGAGCCCAAATGTGAATATATTTAGGGATCCACGGTGGGGCCGAGGCCAAGAAACTCCCGGAGAAGATCCTGTCGTCGCCGGAAAATACGCCGCCAGCTACGTCCGGGGACTTCAAGGCACCGCCGCTGGTAATCGCCTCAAAGTCGCCGCATGTTGCAAACATTACACTGCTTATGATCTTGATAATTGGAATGGTGTCGATCGTTTCCATTTCAATGCTAAGGTTAATCTTTTACACTTTAATTTATGCTTAATTAATATTATTCCCCGACTTCACTGCATGCTTTTGATTTCTTTTTTTTTTCTCTTTAAATTTTGATGTTAAAATTCTTTGTTTTTTCTATTTATTTATATAGTTATAATATGTGTGGAAACAAAAGTGAACCCGTGAATCGTTTACCTTTCTTACAATTTTAAGTGGTTTATAATTTAACAAATTTTCAAACTTAGATGTTTACGTCTCTGGACAAAAATTAAATAAAACATTTTAAATTTTCTGCTGAAACATAAAATTATACCCTCTCGAAATAGAAAGCTCACCTTTACATCATTTTCTATTAACTTATATAGCCTCCACATAACGAATTGATGTGACTAGATGCGTTTTCATTTCAAACATATCGTCATTTGTATTATCTCATTTCATGACTAGATTCGTTTATAAAACTTTCAAAATCAGAAAATAGCTTATATCTAGTTATATCTCAATCGTTAGTCGTTTAGTTATTTATAGTTCCCTAGGATATGCGTCACTTCGTAATCTTATAAGAGGACATATTTCATTGGACTGAATATGAGATTTATTATCAAGTGGGTAAAATTTGAATTGGATTTGAATGCATGTCACAGTCATATAAATACAAAAACATTTGCATAATATAACAGCTAAGCCAATAAGGAGTGTGACTTAGTGATGTGTCATTTGAATTCTTATGGTGGAGAATCTTATCCTTATTGGTTCATGTGGACCAGCTTTGGATTAATCTCCTTGGCTTATATCTTCTTCATCCAAATATATACTTTAAATTATACTGTATTATAATAACCCAATAAATAAGAAGATTGGTTTCTCTTACATATATTATTCGAAACAAATAATATAAACCATACAAAAGTCATGCATGATGTGTATAGTTCAAGATATATAATATTCCTTTATCATTTTATATAGCTTATAAATGCAAGGTTGGTCCCTAAGATTTTTGGACCCCAGACCTAAAAATAATTTAGTTATCCATTTATAAAGATATGTGTTACTAAAGATGATGATTTATTCAAATGTTTATCAAGAATAATTATTTATTAAATTTTTGTGATTAAATTTAGGTCACACCACAAGATCTAGAGGATACATACAATGTGCCATTCAAATCATGTGTTTACGAAGGAAAGGTCGCGAGTGTAATGTGTTCTTACAACCAAGTGAATGGAAAGCCCACTTGTGCTGACGAAAATCTCTTAAAGAACACAATTCGTGGTCAATGGCATCTCAATGGGTAAGTTTATAAAAGTCAACGGTTCAAAATGGATTTTGGTTTAGAGATTAATGTATATGTGTATGTATAGGTACATTGTCTCAGATTGTGATTCTGTCGATGTTTTCTTCAACCAACAACACTACACCCGAACTCCGGAGGAAGCTGCAGCCGCTTCCATAAAAGCCGGTGAGTCATTTTCTTCTGTCGATGGATTCATGAAGACTGTTTGGTCATTTTAATGTTAAAACATCGTGTTGTTTTGCAGGTTTGGATTTGGATTGTGGGCCGTTTTTGGCTATTTTTACAGAAGGTGCCGTAAAGAAAGGGTTGTTAACGGAGAACGATGTTAATTTAGCACTTGCTAATACGTTAACGGTCCAAATGAGACTTGGAATGTTTGATGGTAATCTTGGTCCTTACGCTAATCTTGGGCCTAGAGATGTTTGTACTCCGGCCCATAAACATTTAGCTCTTGAAGCGGCCCATCAAGGAATTGTTCTTCTTAAAAACTCTGGTCGCTCTCTTCCACTCTCACCTAGACGCTACCACACAGTTGCCGTGATTGGACCCAACTCTGATGTTACTGAAACCATGATCGGAAATTATGCAGGTGAATAAACTACTTCATTTGTATAAAATAATCTACTAAAAATACTATTTATCTTGTAACCAACATAAAAGAAATAATATTTTTTTGATAGGTAAAGCATGCTCCTATACGACGCCGTTACAAGGAATCTCAAGATATGCGAGGACTCTGCATCAAGCTGGTTGTGCTGGTGTGAGTTGCTCAGGGAACCAAGGATTCGGTGCGGCAGAAGCGGCAGCGCGTGAAGCTGATGCAACGGTTCTTGTGATGGGATTAGACCAATCGATAGAGGCAGAGATGCGAGATCGAACTGGACTGCTTTTACCGGGTTACCAACAAGAACTTGTGACCCGTGTGGCTCAAGCCTCTAGAGGTCCAGTTATTTTGGTCCTTATGAGTGGTGGACCTATTGATGTAACATTTGCAAAAAATAATCCACGTGTTGCTGCTATTATTTGGGCTGGGTATCCGGGTCAAGCCGGTGGAGCTGCCATTGCTAACATTATCTTTGGTGCTGCTAATCCTGGTACGTTCTTATTCTCTAATACCAGAATTATTGGTTGAGTCATTTAAACTATCATTGACGTAAAACAATTTCTTGAACACTAATATAAATCATTGACTAACAAAATATACATACTTTTATCCTTTGCCAGGAGGAAAATTACCAATGACATGGTATCCACAAGATTATGTGACAAAAGTGCCAATGGCTGTAATGGCCATGAGAGCATCAGGAAATTACCCAGGAAGGACTTACAGATTCTACAAAGGCCCAGTGGTATTTCCATTTGGGTTTGGTTTAAGTTACACAACCTTTACTCACAGTTTGGCCCAAACTCCATTGGCCCAACTATCTGTATCACTAAACAATCTCAACTCTGCAAATGCTATACTCAACTCATCATCACACTCAATCAGAGTGTCTCATGCCAAGTGCAAATCATTCCCCAAAATGCCACTCCACGTTGAAGTATCAAACACCGGTGACTCAGACGGAACCCACACCGTGTTTGTATTTGCTGAGCCGCCGAAAAATGGAAGAAAAGGAATGGGTTTGAACAAACAATTGATAGCATTTGAGAAGGTTCATGTCATTGCAGGAACAAAACAGATCATTCGAGTCGATGTTGATGCTTGCAATCATCTTGGTGTAGTGGATGAGTATGGCAAAAGAAGAATTCCAATGGGTGAACATAAATTACATATTGGTGATCTCAAACATACTATCTTGGTTCAACCACAACTTTAATTGATGCATATACAGAAACTAAACAAGATTTGAAGTAACAAAGTGAAGTGTTTCTTCTTATTTTTATTATTATACATATAGAGAAATATAGGTTTGTTTTCTTGTAAAATTATTTTGAATTTGTAAAGAAGCACCAAAGGATCGCTTCTTGGATGTGTTTTTAATTTCCTTTTGTGCTTCAATTGTTCAAAATTATTGTAACTTGGGGCTCCCAACATATGAAAGATGTTAGAGGATCCCTTGTAAAATGTTGAAACTAAAGAAAAATGAAATAAATGTCAAAATTTAATATATTCTTGAATCATTGTAACAAAAATTTAGCATGCATTAACTTGATTAGACTTTTGGTTCACTCACTTCAATTCTATAGGTTCATGAAAATGTGTGAAGATGTTGGTGTAGTAGATGAGAACTTAATTCTGAAAAATACATTCACACGTATCTCAAATCACTTTTAGGTTTGGTTTGAAAATGTATTTTAAAGTTGACTTTCTATAACATTTCTAGATTCTTCCTTTAGCTATAAAACAAAACAAAAAAATTTCTTTAGTGTCGAGTCTTGATATCACATTTTTTAGGTTTGATTTTTCTTTTCTTCCTTGTATGGTTTCTAATTTTAGTCCAGTAAATAAATGGTCTATAATACGCAAAGTAGAAAAGTGAAAAAGAGAAAGGTTGGTGACTTGTGCATGACTCAACTTACAGAATTCTTCTGTAGAGTTTGTTACCCTCTACAAGACACTTACGTGCTATACAAGTATTAAAAGTTTCAAGAAACACTTATTTGAAAAAAGTTATATATAAGTAGAGTTAATAATCTTATGAACTCTAAAAAAATGGCGTTTTCGTTCATCAGAGACTTTAGGGTATCAATTACCCTTGTCGTTATAGTCTTCCTCTTAGTTTCTTTTCCAGGTCTGTTGTTCATTTCATTCACACATATATATATATGTTACTTGTGTTGCAAGCTTTGGTTATGTCATTTCAAAACTTCCCTTTTATAGGGAGTATATACTGTGAAGAAGACGATTCAGATGCAGGTGGAGGTGGTGGATCAGGATTTGGCGGTGGTGGTACAGGTGTAGGAGCTGGAGGAGGTGGTGGTGGGCCAGGATTTGGCGGTGGTGGTACAGGTGTGGGAGGTGGAGGTAGTGGAATTAACGGCGGAGGGACAGGTTTCGGTGGTAGCAATGGAGGCTTTGGAGGAGGAGTGGGAGGAGGCTTAGGCGGCGGCGGTGGCAATGGAGGCTTCGGAGGAGGAGGATTGGGTGGTGGTGGCAATGGAGGCTTGGGAGGAGGAGGATTGGGGGGCGGTGGCGGAGGCGGAGGAGAAGATTCACCGGAGATAGTTGCCAAAGCTTTGGAATGCTTAAATGAGAAACACGTAATTAATTTAAATTTACTTGCAGCACAACAACACCACAAACCTTGTTTTATGGTTGAAAAACATTAACAATTATAAATTCAATTTTTGTCTCTCTTATGACAAAACTTTATTCATAACATAAAACCTACTCTTTAAAATTTACTTTTAATCTATTAACTAAAATGGTTATGATACCAAAATTATTAGCTGAATCATCATAATCATTCGATTAAGACCATATATTTAATTTTATGATAAATGGTTTACAACAATTTTGGTTTTGGGTTTTATTCAAATAAAAATTTTATTCGGTTTAAACAATACTAAAGCATATATATATTATCAAAGCATATTTCTATTTTTGAGCTAGTTTTTGAAGCTTAATTTATAAATAAAATTACTTTGATTGATCAGGATTCAAAGTTTTAATTGATTGACAAGCTACATTATGTATTTATATGTCAGTCTCGGTTAATTTTGTTGATATAATTTTCACAAAAAATTCGTGTATATAAATGCAGATATACAGAGAGTGTGAAGAAACGTGGAGGCTAAGCTTAAACGGAGATTTGAATATTCCGGTGACGAGAACGGAGGAGTTCTGCGAAGGACCATGCTTCTCAGAAACACATTTGGCTTTAAATTGCATTGAAAATATTCTTCACCATTTTAGATTTTATAACAGAGCCACTATTCACGATATTCGTGAAACTCTCAAGTCAGGATGCAGCTACGGACCAGAACGAGGTGTAGATTTTGAACGAACTCAGTTTTTGATCCGGTTTAAGACCGGTTATTTCATTTTTTGGTTTAATGTTGGTTTAAATGATTGTATGCAGGTGATTTCAATGTTTTGGGACATATTGAAGATGAAGAAAATGGAAGCGAGAAGATGAATCTAAGATTTCAGACGTTGATTGGGACTATGTTGTTTGCTATTGCATTGCTTCTCTAATACCTTTCTTAACTTTTAAGTCTTAGCCATTATCTTAAATATGTTGCTTATTAAGTAGTATTACAATTATAAAACTAACTATTTTGTACGATAGAGAACTCCTATGCTATTTCATGAGTATTTATAAAACAGATTATGTTGACGCATTAAATTTGAAATTTTTTCTTTATAAAAAAAGAAAGTTTGAAATTTTGCCAAAAAGGGTCTAAATGATGAATCACCAATGGCTAAGTTGCATAATTTGACAAAGAATTTAATTTATTTACAGAAATATTACAAAATACCTTGAAATTAAAATTATACTCATGTTATAGCGTGAAATTTGATTGCTTTTCTAATCCGTGTTTATTTGGTTCTTAAACCCGTATTATATTTTGAATATTAGTTCTACGAGATCAAAAATCGAACCGATATACACTCGAATTAAAGGAAACGAATCCAAAGCGAACCTGACAAAATAACCTAATGAATCCTAGATCTATATATTTCAAAAAACCAAAACTAAAGTGGAACCAAGTTTTATTTTTTCTATTAAAAATTTTTAGCTTTGAATTTTTACATAAAATACTCGAATACTAAATCGATCTATAACAAACTGAACCATATATGATCAGATAAAAATATCCAAATAAATCTTAATATAGAAAAAACAAAAATATCGAATTAGAGGAACCAAATCTGACAAAATATTAGAAATGGATCTTATATCTATGTACTTGAAAACTGAATCCAAAACTGAACTGGAACCAAATCAAAAACTGAATTTATACCCGATAAATTTTTATTAATTTTAATTTTTCTGATTTTTTCTAATAAATTTTTATTAGTTTTGAATTTTAAATAAAAATCTGTAACAAAATCCACGTTAAATCTATTTTTAAAGGTAGTTATAAAATTTAAGTTGATTTTCTAAAGTTTTTAACATGGTGTCCTAATTTAATATATAAAATATAAATGCTAACAATTGGATCTGTTTGAATATACTATTTTTTTAATTAACATATTAAGCAATTTTGTCATCAGATTTTTTTCTCCCGACATAATTATCAAGATTAAGTAAACAAAAAACTTTTAATTTCATATTCGATATATATATATATATATATATATATATAAAAGTATTTACAAACATAAGATTACAACCGTTGTAATCTCAGTTTCACTGGCTACAAATGCTACGTGGATGCGTCCTGGAAAGACACGGGCCTGCTTTCAGGTCTTGGATGGTTTTGCTTTCCAGATTCAGTGGAAGGAATTTATTCGGGGTTTAGACGGATTCATCACAGTTTATCAGCTTTGCACGCGGAGGTGGAGGCGGTGATTTGGGCGATGGAGGCGCTATTAGAGTTGCAGATTCAAGAGGTGGAGATCTCATCCGATTGCGAGACGGCCTATCAATTATTTCAGAACCCGGAGGAGTGGCCGGAGTTTTATCCATATCAAGAAGATTTCCGGCGACTTGCTGCTCGATTTTCTTTTTGCTCGCTTTCCGTCATCCCCAGAGCCTTGAACTACAGAGCTGATGCCCTAGCCAGATCAGGTCGTGTTTATGGAGTTTAATTGTTCTCTTATGCTATTGTCGTTGAAAAAAAAAAAACAAAGATTACAACCGTTGGATCTCCCTTTTGCCCTCGAAAAAATCACCAGATCAGATTATTACTATTATCAGTCGAGAGTAGAGAAGAAAGAAACCAGAGAAGAAGAAGCTCGAAGAGGCCTTTCAATGGCGGATCTGAAGAATCTCTTCATCATCACGAAACATCCATTGATAACAGAGACATTTCTCACATCTATCTTCTTCCTCTCTCTTCCTCCTCTCTTCATCTTCTCTCTCCGATTTCTTTCCTTCACTCATCGTATCAAGCTTCACTTCTCGTCTTCTCACTGCATCAAACTTCTTCTCTTCTCCTTATTATTCAACTTCATCTGCTTCAGATACAATTACGTTCCTCTCTTCAGTTTCTCCGAGAAGAATCCGATATAGTTTAATGAGACAGTTGCAAATATTTGGAAAATAGCTCAAAACCAAAAACCCTTAACAATGTATTTGTCTCTCTTAGATTAATGCTACAACTTTGACATCAATATATAGACACACTAAATCTAAAATACAATAAGAAAAAGAACTATGATTATATTTAGATAACTCCTAAATATAACAACTTTTTTCCTAATCTTAAGATAACTTACACTTTAAAATGTCTATAAGGAATATCTTTTAACAAGAAGATTTCCTTCAACCTTATCAACAACATTCTCCCCCTTAAGCTTGATTTATTCTTCACTCTTGATCTTTTGATTTCCTATGAGCTCCCTTATTTCTTTGAATTTGTTCTTGCCCAAAGCTTTGGTAAGAATATCCGCCTTTTGTTCATTTATGGGAACATGATCCACTTCAATTAGCTCATTGCTTACACATTCCCTAATGAAGTGAAACCTCTTGTGAGTATGTTTACTCCGACCATGGAAAACCGGTTTCTTAGTAAGTGAGATGACTGACTTATTATCTATCATAGTCCGAATCTTCTTACTCTTTTTCTCGGTTATTTCACTTAGTAGTTCTTGGAGCCATATGGCTTGTTTTGCTGCCATAAACTCGGCTTCACATGATGATAAGGCCACAATTTCTTGTTTTTGAGAACACCAACTTATCAGACATCCATTGTAGTAGAAAATATGTCCGGTTGTACTTTTCCCATCATTGAAATCAACATTGTAGCTAGCATCACTATAACGAACCAAACCTTCTTTCTTGTCTCGAAGAAACCTAAGTCTGTGGGTTAATTTTCCTTGAACATACCTTAGAATCTTCTTTAGTGCCACTCCATGAGACTCTTTAGGATCTTGCATATACTTACTCAACACTCCAACACTAAAAGCAAGATCCGGTTGTGTATGAATCAAGTACCTTAAACAACCAATAAGTTTACGGTACTCTTTCTCATAGATGCTTTTCTCTTCTTGAGATTTCGAGAACTTAGAACCAGATTCCATGGGTACAAGCATTACAATCCTTCATTCCGGCTTCTTCTAGTATTTTCTTGGCATATCTTTCTTGTCTTAAATTTATACATCCTTCTTCTTGTATAACTTCTATTCCTAGATAATTTGTCAATATACCAAGATCGCTCATCTCAAATTTACTAGACATACCTCTTTTAAACTCGTTGATCATATCTTGGCTTGAACCCGTTACCAATAAATTGTCCACATATACAGAACCAACTAGGAATCGTCCTTTAACTTCTTTTCGATACAACGGGGCCTCCTTCGTACATCTAGTGAATTTGAGCTCCTTAAGAGTTTGATTCAGCTTTTCATTCCATGCTCTTGGAGCTTGCTTCAACCCATAAAGAGCTTTACTCAACTTGTACACTTTTCTTTCTTTTCTTTTGATCACAAAACCTTCCGGTTGTGTGACATAGACTTCTTCCTTCAACTCTCCATGCAAGAATGCTGTCTTAACATCAAGATGATGTATTTCCCACCCACTTGTAGTTGCCAAAGCAATGATAAACCTTATAGTCTCGATTATAGCAACCGGTGCAAATACTTCTTCGAAATTGATACCATATTTTTGAACATAGCCTTTTGCAACTAGTCTAGCCTTGTGCTTGTTTATGCTACCATCCAAATTTATTTTTACCTTGAAAACCCATTTCAACCCTATTGGCTTTACTCCATATGGTATATCAACAAGAGTCCAAGTCTTATTCTCTCAAATCGATTTTAGCTCCTCCTTACAAGCATCAATCCATACTTGTGACTTACTTGCTTCTCCAAAATCGTAGGCTTCTTCATTAACAAGCAACAGAAGAAACACACTCTCACGCTCACAAAGAAGAACAAAATCCTCCAAATAACTTGGCTTCTTTGTTTCTCTAGAAGATCTTCAAAGAGATAACCCTTGATTCTCATCGGTTATACTTTCTTCCTCCTCTTCGATGATCTCTTCATTTGTGAGCTCGTTTCTTGTCATGAAGTCTTTACTTATTATCACATCTTGAGCTACATAACTCTCATTTGGTCCTGAATCATTCCACGTCCAACTTTTACTTTCATCGAAAACAACATCACGACTAGCAACTATCTTTCGGTTTGTAGGATCATACAATCGATAAGCTTTTGTTCTGGGCTCTATCCTAAGTGTACCAACATCCGAGAGTGATCATCTAACTTCTTAAGATAAGGACCTTATATTTTAGTATACCCTAAACAACCAAATGTTCTTAGATGTTGTAGTCTCGGTTTTCTTCCTTTGTAAGCTTCATATGGAGTTTGATCTTTCAAAGCCCGTGTAAATATCCTATTTATGAGATATGTAGCATGTCTCACAGCTTCTCCCCATAGGAATCTCGGTAGATTCATTTGTTTTAACATACTTCGAGTCATCTCCATCAAAGTACGATTTCTTCTCTCAACAACTCCATTTTGTTGAGGAGTATACGGAGTTGTCGTGTTTCTTTGAACTCCAGTTTTATCACAAAAAAATTTGAATTCATGTGACATGAACTCCCCTCCTCTATCTATTCTTAAACTCTTGATACTAAATCCGGCTTCTTACTCAATAAGAGACTTAAAATACTTGAATTTCTCAAAAACTTCTCCTTTTTCTTTCAAGAGAATGCTCCACATAAACCGAGAGTGATCATCAATAAGAACGAAAATATACTTGTTATTTGCTGGGGTAGGAGGTGTCAAAGGTCCACACAAATCACCATGAATCAAATCTAATACCTTTTGTGCTCGAAACAATGTTAGTTTTCGGAAAGGGTTTTCTAACTTATTTACCAAGTAAACAAGAAGAACATTGTTCTTTCTCAATTTGGTATTTTGGAATTCCTTTCACTAAACCCTTCATCACCATTGTTTTCATAGTACCTTTACCAACATGTCCAAGTCTACCATGCCATATAGTTGTCTCATCACATGATTCGATTTGTAAACAATTTTCCACATCGACATCCATGTGAACTTTGTAGAGTCGGTTCTTGATCTCAAAGCTTCTATCAACATCTTTCCATCTCGATCATAAAGACATAGATATTCTCTTTTAATCTTAATCTCACAATCCGATTCTGTAGTTTGTCCAAGACTAATTATATTGCTTTTCAAACCCGATATGTAATACATGTTGTTTAAGACTTTCTTCTCTCCATTAGTACATAGGAAATTTATCGAACCTCTTCCTCTAATATCAATCTGGGAATCGTCTCCAAACCTTACTTTTCCCAAGATTGTCTCATCAAGACATATGGTTACTAGCTCCGTTATCTAAGTACCATATCTTGTCATTGTTCGTTTCAAACTTCTTTGGCTCAACGTTTTTTTCGTTTAGTAACACTACTTCATGCATGAATAACTCATCACTATCTTGAGTCTCTTCCTCCTCATCTTTATCATTCTCATAAGCCTCTTGAAATTTAAGAAAGTGTCCTTTATAATCACATCGATAACAAATAACTTGAAAAAAAATCCTTTCTCTTTTCTCCATTGTTACTACCTTGGCCTCGGCCTCTTCCTCTTCCTCGTCCGCGGCTACCTTGCCCTCTTCCTCGTCCATAGCCATTATCATCTTGTTGATCCATATACATCAACTTTCCCTCATCATATTCAAGTTGTTCCTCTTCCTCCCTAATCCTTTCTTCATAAGCCTTTAACCTTCCTACGATGTCCTCAAAGCTTGTTTTCTTTAAGTCTAGGACTTGTTCAAGAGCAGCTATGATTGTGATGTACTTTTTCCTAGGTAAAATATTTAGGAACTTCATCACAACTTTCGATTCTAGAATGGTCTCACCTAGTGCACGTGTTTTAGAGGTAATTTCGGACATCTTTCCAACAAACCTATCTATTGTATCGGTCTACTTCATCTTCAATCTCTCAAATTCCGCCATTAAGGTAGCTAGCCTAGACTTAATTGCTTCCCAAATTTCTTTTGGTGTTTTCAAATCACCAACTTGTAAAATAAGGGATTCCGGTATCGACTGAAATAAAAGCGCGTTTGCCATGCTATCCTTCTCACTTTCAGTTCCTGTTTCGATAGCATCCCAAACTCTATGCACCTCAAATAAGAACTTCATTCTCATTGACCAAACTGTATAGTTTGTAGCGGTTAGCATCGGACATTGTATAGACGACGAAGAAACTCCCCCTTCCTTCGGTTTTGACTCAACCAATTCACTCATGACTTCTCAATCTCCTAATTCAATGAACACCTCAATGTGCAACGCAATTCTCGGTCTCTCGTAGTAAACTATAATGCTATGATACCAATTATAGTTTAATGAGACAATTGCAATCTTAAAGACAAATAAGAACAACACTTCTTTATATTAAAAGCTTTGGAAAATAGCCCAAAACCAAAAACCCTTAACAATGTATTTGTCTCTCTTAGATTAATGTCATAACTTTGACATCAATATATAGACACACTAAATCGAAAATACAATAAGAAAATGAACTATGATTATATTTAACTAACTCCTAAATATAACAACTCTTTCCTAATCCTAAGATAACTTACACTTTAAGTTATCTCTAAGGAATATTTTTTAACAACAAGATTTCCTTCAAGCTTATCAACAACATCCGAGTAAAAAACGAGCCAACAATTGATTTTGCAACCAAAGAACTCACATCTTGCGATATATTTGATGGAACTTGGGTCTTTGATGATTCTGAACCGGTTTATCTTCCTGGTAATTGTCCTTTCGTTGAAGATAAATTCGATTGCTACAAAAATGGTAGACCTGATTTGGGTTTTCTCCATTATCAATGGCAACCTCACCATTTCTCAATTCCAAGGTTCAATTCTTACTCTGTCTACGATTTTATCATTGTGACTCTGTTTTATCGTAAGATTGATTCTGTTTTTGGAACTATTAGATTCGATGGGAAGAAGATGCTTAAGATTCTGAGAGGCAAAAGAATAGATTTTGTTGGAGATTCATTGAACAGAAACATGTGGGAATCTTTGGTTTGTTTACTTAGGTCAACATTAGAAGATAAGAACATTGTTCTCAAGGTTTCAGGAAAACAGAGTAATCTCCATAACGAAGGGTTCTATGGTTTTCGATTCAGAGTAAGTATCTATGAATCTCTCTATCATTGGTTTTGAATTCGGTGATTGAGTTTCTGTATCTTCATCACGATTCTCAATGCTCTATTGATTTCATCAAATCACCATTCCTCGTTCAAGAATCAGAAGTGTTAGATGTTTATGGGAAGAGAAGAGAAACACTGAGACTCGATTTGATTCAACGATCGATCACGAATATATACAAAAATGCAGACATTGTTTTATTCAATACTGGTCAGTGGTGGACTCACCAGAAAACCTTTGAAGGGTAATGAAGTTTGAACAAACATAAAGCTTTCTTCATTTCTTCTATTCATATCTCTAAACAGGTTTTTGATTCTCAGGAAAAGTTACTTCCAAGAGGGAAATCAAATTTACGAAAGCTTACAAGTTAAAGAAGCTTACACAAAAGCTCTACATACATAGGCTGATTGGGTTGATTCCAATATCAACAGTACGAAAACCAGAGTCTTCTTCGTTGGTTATTCCTCTTCACATTTCAGGTCAGATATAGCTTTCTTTTACTCCAAGTAATCTCTGAACGAGTTTTCTTTTACCATAAGCAATTTCTAGTTTTGATTATGACTGAGTTCTGATTCTAGAAAAGGAGCGTGGAAAAATGGCGGTCAATGTGATGGAGATAAAATTCCGATACGGAACGAGACATACACAGGAACGTATCCATGGATGATGAAAGTAGCTGAATCAGTGATCTCTGAAATGAAAACGCCTGTGTTTTACATGAACATAACGAAGATGACTTGGTATCGAAAAGATGGTCATCCATCGGTTTATAGACAGCCATTGGAGGTTAAAGGAAGTTCACCTTCAGCTGGAATATTCCAGGATGTAGCCATTGGTGCTTGCCTGGAGTTCCTGATTCATGGAACCAGCTTCTCTATGCTACTTTGCTTGTTTCACATGGTTCCTTGAGTGACAAGTCACTTGGAATTCTCTTGTTGTGTTGTGCATTTTATAAAATTGTACCGAACAAGTGTAGATGTTTCTTGTATTTAAGTTTTTTTCCCCATTTTATGTACAAATCATATTATTTCACTGATAGATAGTATGTGAAGTTCCAGTCAATTTAAACCATTTCTGATTGTTTCAAAATTTCAAGTTAACAAAAAAATATGTTGCGATGAACATAGCATTTTATAAAAAGAAATTTATCTTGAATGTTTAATGAACTTTTTTTTTTTTACATTATTTTGAAACTTTCATCAATAGATTTGGCGAATTTGGATTTAAGAAAACATCAAATTAATTTCATCTTGAATTTGGATTTAAGAAAACATTAATATAATTCTTTATTTCGTTTTCTACTTAATCTTTTTTGTTAATTTCTTTTTCAGTTTAAAAATACAATATACTTTGATTACTTTACATCAAGTAGGTGGATTTTTATTTCTTTAATATAAATAATTTCAGATTTTATTTGCTCTCTTGAAATGAAGTAAGTTTTAAATCACATTTAAAATATCGAATTATTTTTAGAAATAAAATTTAGGATATGAATAAGATTTTATCGATATAAATATTACAAAAATAAAGTCATATTTAAAAGTTAATTTACAATTTTTAGTAATTCTCCTTATTTAAAGCTCAATTGATAGCGATTGCCAATTGGCAAAGTATAAGAGATCCAACTTGGGTACGGCTTTCAATTTCCAGAAGATCTCAGCAACTTGGCAGCAATTTTTTGTTATGCTTTAATTATTGAGTTATCACTGGAAACTTCATTTAAAAAATTTATCAAAAATATAATTAAGAAGAAAAGATAATATATAAAATTAAAAAAGTGTAAATGTAAACGGTTACATGGAAGACATGTAAATGAGAATGGTTGGGTAAATTAAGTGCTCATATGCAAAACAAATAGTATTAATGTCATATTTATGTAAGTTGGTGAGAGGATCGCAGGATCCTTATGGACCTGCATGGCCATTATAACTCTCCCTCTTTATACCAACGTCCATTTTCGCGTGGACCTCATCTAACATTGTTATCATTGTCTTTATAGATGCATATTGCAATTTTCTTCTTTGTTTTGTGTGTTAAATATCATTACTATATATGTATTTAGTATAGACGGATATCATCTAGATCTTTTATTCAGGCAGTATCTAAATAGAATTTTCCGTCTAAAATATTGGATTTTTTTGCAGTGATATATGCATCTCTATTGCTCCGGCCACCAAATTCAATTATTTTGCTACTCTGTATATTACTCTCTTTGTTTTTTTTTGTATTTGTATTATAGTATGTGTCTCGTATATTCTAAATCCGACACAAAAATATGAATATGATGGAGAAAATGAATTTAACCAAATGATTAATGTCTATTTCTATAAAATTTTTGGTGGAGATCAAGTCCAGATAGATATATAATCTTACATAATAAAAAAATTGGAGTTTATATTATGTACTACATTTTTTCAATCTAACGGTTGAGAAAAAAATACATACACAATTTGGCAAAGTGTATAGTATTGAGTTAGAATCGGTGTAAGTTCAATAGATTTAATTGTTGTATGAACTTTACGGTGAATAGAGGCGAAAATGGAGGGAGAGAGAGGCAAGGAATCAATAGGAGATCGCGGAGACAAAAGACAAAAAGAATTTAGGGCTGTGTCTTAAATGACATGGCTTTTGTTCGTTGTTACTAAAGAGACTCGTGATGTCTACGTGACTGGCTCATATATAGTGACAATGTCATCATTCTTACTATACATTCAATATTTATTCTTATATATTTTGTCTTGTTTCTTTTAATGATGCCTATGGAAAAGCCCATCGCAATAGTTTAATTACTTGCTTGTTATATATGATTCTTCGTTTATAAACACGATGTTATATAGATACAAGTCATCATCCTCTTGTATTTTTTCATTTTTTCATTTTGTGTGTGTTTCTTGTAACTTAACATATCGATCAAGGACATTTAAAACTAAATTTAAAAGCAAAGTGTATGTATCTATCATACTGGTAACAAATTACATTGGACAAATCGAAGTTTTCATTACCTTGACCTCTTCCCCTTCCACGACCACATCCTTCTCTTCATCTTGATCCTTCACTAGAATCCCTTGTCTCTGAATACATCAACTGTTTTTGATCGTCTTGAGCTTCTTTATATTATTCAAGGATTCTTTCTTCATAAGCTTTGAGACGTCCTACTACATCCTCAAAGCATGCAATTTTAAGATCTAGAAATTGTTCAAAAGATGCAATGTGGATGTATTTCTTTACTAACTTTGTTTCTTCAATTTTATCTTTGAGAGAAGCACACCTAGATGAAATAACCGATAATTTCCCCACAAATTCATATGTATCGATATCTTTCATCTTGAGGCGGTCAAATTTGGACATCAATGTTTGTAGCCTTGCTTCCTTAACAATTCTTAACGAATTAAATATTTGGTCATTAAATAATCAAAATATTTTGACCAATCGATATATTATTAAAATATTGTGACCACTTTTTGACGATAAACTAGAAAACAACTCAACTTTAACCATGATTATAATCATAAATTGGTCCAAAAATCGTTGTTTTGATTATTAAAATTGAAGGGTCAAAAATCGTTCGTTGGAAATTTACATTGGTCAAAAATTAATCAAAACAACTGTTTTGACCAGTTTATGATTATAATCATGGTCAAAATTGAATTGTTTTCTAGTAGTTCTCCTTCACTTTTACTCTTGCATAATTTTTTCCATGAAACCCAGGGGATCTTCTTCTTGGTTTTTCTACTGCTCCACAGTATTCTCATTGTAGAGGTTAATTTCTTGCAAATATCGACTGGTAGTTTGAAACATTGCATCGCATACACCGGGCAGTGAATAAGCCATTGCTTTTAACAAAGTCTCTTTGCCCCCTTGAGAAAATTATATCCCAATCCAGCCATGCATTCTCGATCTAAGCCTCTCATGTATGAAATTTTGGATTTCCTTTTGGATCCTGTAAAGCATTCTGGAAGACCAAAAGATACATACCCTCTCCACTTTACGTACTAATTTTCAACAAACCTTTGATTTGGTTCTTAGTCGCAACGTCGACTATTTCTCCAAAAAACACACAGGATTTTTGATAGTTGATAGTCTGACTTGATGCGTTTTCGTATCTCATTTGACAAGTTTTGATCTTGTGGCTCTCATCCAAATGTGCCTGACATAGAAGGAGACTATCGTATGCGAAAAGAAGATGATGATAGGTCTTTGACATGTCCATTTTAATGGCCATAAAGCCTTTCAATTACATCACATTAGTTCTCAGTGAGTGTACCAATTCATTAGCCACCAGAATTGTCCGATATGAGATGGTCGGATACAAAGGCACCTTGTGTCTCAAAAATTATTTTTGGGAGAAACTTTTGCAGTCTTGAGAATAGGATCTTCGATATAATCTTATAATGGACTGAATAGAGGCTTATGGGACGCATATTCGTCATTCTAAACGGATTTGGGATCTTCAGGATGAGGCATAGTTGTGTAAAGTTCCAATCAGCTGGGAAGGAATTTGTCATTACTAGTTTGATTTGATGTAGTCCTTGGTTGGTTTGATTGTTGTTTGAATTTAGTTTGCTTTGTTTTAGTTTTAGTAATCTTATTTTCACATAATATTGATTGCTTTAGTTTAAGTTTGAGTCGTTCGGTCCTATTGCGTTAGTTTTAGATTATATGTGGATTCGATGCTTAAGTAGTACATTGCCATATTGTACTTGTTGAATTTCATTGTGTATTAGCTCTTCAATCTTGAGAAGTCTTCTAGATAGGAGACGAATGCCGGCCACTCTTCGGGTTGAGACACCATTTTCAAAACATCAATATAATGTATCGTTATCTCAACTTCCAAAAAGCTTAGAGAGTAAGTACTCCATCGTCATAATACTGTCTCAACCTCAAAGTAAAATGTGGAGAGTCTCCTTCTAATTCCATGAGCTATAATGCACGCCCCTTCTACTAAATCCGAGAAACAAAACCTTAGCTACATTCTGGAACATATTTTATTTGGAATTTCCAAACTAATCATATTTTAATCATTCTTAGGAAAAAAAGTAAACAGTACAAAAAAATAAAAAATAACGATGACCAAAACATAGGATACGAAAATATACGAGAGTACGGTTTTGTGATTGTGCTACTTATCAATTTATTCATAATTATTAAAATGGTTAAATTTCGTACAATTTATGGTTGGGATATACGTATATCATTATCATGATATTGTTTCACTGTTTTATGACTTAATCAATTCTTGTTTCCCAAATTGTACAGTTTGTTTCCATTTTGGTAAAGATATAACCATCTTTGAAGCCTAAAATGCTAAGAGAAAACTGATCAGACAAGTATAGAAACACTAAATCTGATATCATTAACTATTGTAAGTAAAAATTCAAAACTCCTACGATTTATAAAAAAAATATGGGAACACGATAAAAACCAAATTGAAAAGTCTAAGCAAAACATTGACGAAAGAGCTCAAGAGAGTCGTTGGAATATTCCATCTACCTTCTGAATAATACCGGATTTAACCGATCAACTAATATTCAATAACTAAACCAACCAAAATATTTATGGCCTACCACAAAACAAAACTTGCCCACTTATAAATATGGTCTATGATCTTCCACATTATCGTCTTTACATTAACACAGCCATTGTGAACAATTCTAATCTTCATTAGACGTGTTCATTTCATTGACTCTTGTTCCTCTTTCTGACTTCTGATACAAAAAACGGCTTTATGTTTGTATTCTAATGCTTCGATCAAATATCTTATAATGTCTACCCACACTTAAATATAAAATACATTCCAAATAATTAATCTAAAAAACTATTGCATATATCATCCCGTACTATACACGCTCAATTAGAATTAATCCGTACTTGTGTATTTTAATCAAATTCATTTTATATATAGGTCGAACAATCCGGATCAACAGATACTATAAGCTCTAAGATATGTCGCAAAAAACTTGTTTGCGTACCTGGTTTTTGAGTAAATTAGGCATGAGATCGGACTAACCCCAAAGTCATAGAGAGCCATATGAAAACCCTATTTCCCACGGTTGTAATTTAGTTTCAAGGGAGGCTCGAATCTAGGAAGCACTGTAACACATTCCCATGTCTCGCAGACTCGTTACTTACCACTCGCACACGTCTATGTGGGCACAATACATTTCTTTTTGGTTTTACATCACAAATTTATTGATTCTTCACAATTCACCAAATTCATTTAATATCCTTAATTTCAATTAGTAAGCATTTTATTGTACCATTTTGATGCAAATAAAACTTCTATCCTATTCTCAACGGCCTAATCCGATATAAACAATGCTAACTATTTGGACGGAAAGTAAAACAATTTTGTTACAACTTAGATTGAAATGACATTGTCCTTCTATACTTACTCAAACAAATGAATAAATATCTATGGAGAAAGTAATAAATATCTCATAAGCAAAAACGTAAAGTTAGAGATGGACCAAACGTTAGAAGTTGCGGTACGTGGACTAATATTATGTGTAATGGTTATGAAGGAGGACAATACATAACTTTAAATCCCACCGCGACGTGGTTCATTCT
>JAKUCM010009669.1:0-21803 GCA_023374145.1 Lepidium sativum | reverse complement strand
CTCAACTTATACTTAGGATGTTTGCGGTCTAGAATCCTCCATTTGGTTTTCCATACTCCAAATGTTCGTTCAATCACAGAACGCAATCCCGAATGCTTGCGGTTAAAGAATTCTCTAGTGTTTGTTGGTGGTCCTCCTCTAGCAAACAAATCAAGGTGGTATCGGGTTCTACGATGAGGTCCTAGATAACCAGTCCTAGTGGGATATCCTGAGTCGACTAGGTAATACTTTCCGGTTGGAGGATGAGGAAAAGAAAGTTCTTGAGTAGCACAATGTGTTAGCACTTTTGTGTCATGTGCTCGACCGGGAACCCCAACATATGTGTATATGAATTTCATGTTGAAATTACATATGGCAAGCACATTAATTGTTGGTTCACCTTTTCGACCTCTATATGGTTCAACATTATCAGATGGTGGACGGACCGAGATATGAGTACCATCAAGAGCACCGATGCAATTCCTAAAATACGGCCAATATCGCTCATCATTTTCTAAAACAGGACTAGTACTTGTGAATTCACCACTCATAGGCTTCACAATGTCTGCTGCAAGTTTCAAAAGGGCACTCAAAACTTCATCTAATTTTCTCTTCACTGTTGCAACAGAATGTTGATATCTCTCAGCTAAGACCCTAACCGTTAGGTCTTGTGCAACCATCTCGATGAACATTGCTACACTCTCTTCAAGATAAACATGTTGAGATTCCTTTAGACTATATTGTCCAGCAAGCTTCTGACATAAACTCATGAATGTTCCTTGATTCATCCGTAAAATATCATAGCATTGTTGCTCAGATTCACCCATAAACCTTTGCACACGAAACCATCCTTCACCGCGATTTGTCCTATGAATCTGTCTTGGTAAATGAACATCCGGCACTCCACAAACTTCTAATGCAGCAGCATACATGTGTTCCTCCTCATCTAATACCAAATCCACGTCATCATCCTCTATAAGAAATCTAAATGTGTCCTGCAACCATTTATAATGCAATATAATAAGATTTTGAAAAACATATATAGATGAAAAATGTCATACAAAAAAAGACATTAGAGACAACTAGAATCCATAAAATTTATTAGAATTAAACAAACTTTCTAACATTCTCTTGCTAAGGGTTCTCATCACCAATCCGTTTCACCATTCCCTGTTTTCATCAGTCGCAAACTCTAAATATTTAACTTTGTTCTCATCATCTTCGTAAGACAAAAATGTTTGCCTATTGGTAGCATCCTCCTTCAAGTGTTTGATTGATGCTTTGTACAATGTTGACCACATCCTTATACTTGGCAATGAATGTAGACCATGCATAGCTCGGAGTTGACTACAACTAATATCAGGATGGCTCTCTATTAGTTGGTTCTTGTGGGCAAGTATCTCATCACGTGACTGAATGCTATCCCTAATCACATCTGCTACAGCTTGTGTTGCTTATGCCCGTCTTTTACGCTTACTACACCTAGGTGCATTGGAAGATGAAGGAACATTTTGTGACACACCAGGTTCTACACTAGTAGGAAAAGGGTCATCTCGCCTTGACTCAGCCGCATTATAAGACTCATGTATGGGCTCCTCATGCATCAAGTCATCTAACTGGTCTTCACCTTGCTGAGCACTCCAACCTTCAGCTCCTGATACATGAACAACACCATATAGTTCTTCCATTAAATCCATGTTTGCCACTGGTTTATCTTTTATCTTTCTAGCACCAGGCCATTCCTGAAATCAAGCAAGAGAAGAAAGAAATCAGCCACAAAGAAATCAGAAACCATCTTCACAAAGAAAAGAAAGAAACCACATACCTTACAACGCTCATCCCACCAATCATCACTCATTTCTATGAAACCATTTGAATCATAACCAAGACCAGTTCTGTTATGAGTTAGTTTCTTCAAAGCATCATACTGCTTCTTGCAACTAGTAAACTTGGACCCAAATTTTTCCATGCATGTTTTTCCCCGTACCTCTCATAGAACTGGGTTATTATAGCACTTCTACCAGCATCATTCACCAACTGTTTTCTGACATTTCCTTTCGATCTCTCTTCAATTCGTAGTTGAAGATAGAACCGTGTTTGTTCGTCACTCCATATAAGATTCTAATATACCAAACAACATTCCAATATACTTGAATTGAAAGCATTTATTATAATATGAGCGAGAATGAAAAATACTTACATCAGTACCATGGATGGTTGTCATTCTTTTCCTATTCTTGAATGCAAATCTGTAGAAAAATGCAATACATGATAAATTTACCATAACCTAAAGTATAAACCCACATCAAAATCCGATAAAAAGACAACAAAAATCAACAATTGTTTAACTTTAATCACAATAATTATTCAGTATTTTAATTACAAAATGAAAGCAAAACAGGACTCTGCATTAACCTAAGAAATAAACAAGACTATTTGAAACATAACTTAAGCTACTGTTCTGCTAAGTAACTTGACGAGCAGCTACTATTTACAACATGAACGTTCTTATATAAAAAGGAAAACGCAGTACAACTAATTAAACGAAACTTGATTTGACTTAATAGTATTTACAAGCTACCAAAGAGACAAAGCATGTGTCATCACACATCAAAGACCACACAAAATACAGAACACGAAAACAGGAGAAAAAGTGGCATCCAAGTGTCCATGTTCTACAAATCAAACTCAATTTCTCATGAAAAGCATGTGTAATCACACATCAAAGAACATTTCAAAGTACATAACATAAAAATAAGAGAAAAAGTGGCATCCAAGTGTCCATGATCGACAAATCGGACGCAATTTCTCATGACAAGCACGTGTCATCACATATCAAAGAACATCGCAAAGTACAAAACACAAAACAGGAGAAAAAGTTGCATTCAAGTGTCCACCAACTTATTTTCTTTCGTCTCTATTCCTTTATTTTTCATAGTTTATAGTTTTGTTTTCACCGAAAAAAACAAATCAGCTGTTACAATTTGAATATAATTCATAGTTCATGGTTAGAGATACATGGTTTATTTTCCGAGCGATATAACTATTGATCTTTAAATAGCTAAGTGCAAACGATTAACCAATCCCGAATTTGATTTGTTTGACTTGATACATGGAAGATAAAAGAACAAGAGAGAAGAAAATCAATTAAAAACATAGAAGATATATAACAAAGAGAAATAAAGCACAGCTGAAGAAGAAAATATAAGAGATGAATCAATCAAAATTATACCTCTCAAAATCTATCTATATGCCTCTCTGTCGAAGAAGACAAGTTTCACGAATCGATTAACGAATATATTTGAAACTTAACGAGAATAGTCGAATCCAACCCTAATTTTTTTATATTTTTTTGTTTTTAATTTTTAGGGGTATTATAGTCTTTCAATTAATTTTACAAACTCATCTTCCTTCGAATGCATCATTTAGACTCATCTGGATGATCCAAATAATTGTATCTAAAAAAACAACAATTTTCATCTTCATCCAAATGGATCATCTGGATGGACAAAAGAACACGTTATTAGTGGAGACAATATCTTAATTTTGAGCTACGCATATGATTAATTTGAGTTAACTCATGTAATTCACTAACTAATTAGATTCATCAACTTGAAAAAAATAATCAAAACAAATTGAACTAGTTTTTACAATAAAAACAAATTAAATGTTTAGGGCATCCATTAGCAAATTCATACTATTGAGACTCTCTTTAGTATGTCTATACAACTGTGTCAAATGTATCAATAAACATAACATTCCACGAGAGCTTCCCAATTCGTCTGTAAAACCTTCTTAGGTCATTGTTAATCCATAAATCCAACATTTTTAATCCAGGGAAGCATCTAGAGCTCGGTATTTGAAGTTTCATATGTAGACTGGTCCTCAGGTGTTTCATATGTAGAAGACTGATCTTCAGATGTTTCATATGTAGACTGATCTTCAGATGTCTCATATGTAGAAGACTGATCTTCAGATGTTTCATATGTTGACCGGTCCTGGGATGTTTCATATGTAGACTGGTCCTCAGAACTTTCTACAGCTTGATAAGTCTCAAGGAAGAAGTTTACCCCATTCACAACGTCATAAACCATCAGACCCACCCGTGCACCAACCCAATTACCGAGGGTACTTCCCACAAGATAACCGAATCTACCAAACCTCTCCTCACCCACGTACCCACCCGAGTAAGCACCAACCAAAGTTCCAGAACCGCATAAGAACCCTTCAGTTAAAGTCCCTCCAAAGTAAAGAGCTTCGAAGAAATCCCATCCGGCTGCTACTACTGGTCCTATGATCCGTTTCGCTTGCCGGGTTGCAACTTTAGCTGCTTTTGCACCTGCTATTTGCACCTCTTTGGCTGCTTGATCTGCAGGCATACCACTTACCAATGCCTCATGCAAGGCTTTCTCGATTGCAATATTCCTAGCTTTCTCGACATGAATAGATTTAATGTTGTAGAAATATAGCTTTACACCTTGTTTCACTACACATGCCAAGGTTCCAGAACTCATGTCAAAGCAGTGTAAGAATGTAAACTCTCCACTCTTTGATGCAGCTTCTTGTCCAACAAGTTCCCGACATTTTTCAGCTGTTTACCATATGCGAAAACAACATAAAAGCTATTCAGACATCCCATGCCTGTGGTATAATCAATTCAAGCAAACAACTCACAAACAGCAAAATTTAGTAAAGCATATGAAACACAGGAGAGGCCCAAAACCAAAATTTTGTAACCAACTTGGAGTCAGAAACATAGAAAGTTCATAAATCACAGGACAGAAAGATGAAATGGCTATTTCAAAAAGATTTTAACTACTCTACGATATCACCATGAGCATGGTATGAGACATAGCTGGAAATGGCGGTGTACAAGCACACATTAAATGTTGAAAGATGATTTTGTGGTTGCGAATGAAAAAGAAAAACAAAAGATGATGAAATAGCAAGCATATACATCTCTATATATGTATCTTGATCAGGATGAGTGACCAACAGAAAGGCTCCAAGAAGTAAGAAGCCAATGAGGGCAAGAGCATCAAATAATGATCCCATTAAAGCGACACATTTTTAAGTTCATCAATCAAGTTAAATTTGACTGTCCAAAGCTAAAACATTAAGCTATGAACTGTTAAAAGAATGTCTAATATAATCCAAAGCCTTACGTCAATTATTCCCATCAAAGTGTTCAAATTTCCTAAACTACATATATATTTTCAGAACTTCCACTGTTCTAAAATCTGGGGATTTGACAATCGAAGTGAAGATATATAGTAAAAAACTTAGAGCCAAATCCAGATCTAGACATCAGTTCAGAACTTCAAGGAACAAACTTCCTGAAAAAGCGAACACATTTACAACTACCCAGAAGTAGGAATCCAAAACTCATGATTTAATTCATATGAATTATCCAAAAACCAAAAGCGAACATTATGGTAAAAGAAGAAACAAGATCGATAATTTTTCGGAAAATTAGTAAAAATTCAATTACCTGTCATACTGAGAACGATAATTCCGATAGCTAGAAGCAGAAATTGAACCCTTCTACTGCGGAAGTCCATGACTTGGTTTCAACAAACAGTGATTCACAATACAAAATCTTAACCCTAATTACCAATTTCTAAATTCTACTTAAGCAAAAGAAATAAAAAATCATTTGAGTGTGACGAAGGTTTCCGAAAACCACAAGTCAAGGAGAAGAATCTTCAAAGTTGTGTACATGTAAATCATGTGATGGTTTTGATCCCGGTTTAGTATGAAATTAATTTGGATGTCATTGTATGGTTTAATTCGGTTTAGAAATACCGATAGTGTCTTTCGAGGATGAAAAATTAAGAACCAAATCCAATCAGCTTTATAACCGAAAAAATCCCTAAATTTTTCCGATGAAGGTAACTCGTGTTCAATCTGTGATTAGTGATTTGTTCTTCTCTCTTTCGACCGAATTTGGATTCTCGCCCTCTGGGTTTTTCAAAAATCGAATATTTTGCGGATACGACTGTTTATATCTGTTGGGTTTTGGCTCAAGTAATCGTTGAATTGGTGAAAAACAATTTTAGGGTTTTTGTGCTGGGGATATTGAAGAACAATGTCGTCTTCTTCGGTAATTAAACCAGAAGATGTCCTTGAATCTCTAATGAACGATGGCACAATCGATGCCTTACGGTTGAAGATCATCAACCAGCTCAAAGCCAATGTAAAATTCAACAAACCCTTTTATCTCAAACTAATTTTCTCAAAAGACAAAACTTTTGGGATGGTATTGAGATCATAAGGTAAATGTTTTGTTGTAATTGTAGGAAGAGTTGAAGAGCATAACCATTAAAATGGCAGAGGAGAGTAAAGTTCTTAACACACCTGGTGCTGAGAAACAGACTAAAAGAGAACTCTTTGATGCTCTTCGCCAAGAACTCGAGTAAAGTTTTCTCCTTTACTTGTCTTCGTACATTGATTCTGGTTAAGCTAGTTCTGGGTATTATGGTTTGAGTATTTGCATATTGAAAACCTTCATTCTGTTTCTTGCAATTTTCAGTAGTTTACGAGTATATATGGATATCGGTTTTGCATAATCTGCTTCATACTCTTAGCTATAGCCCTCATCGACATTAAGAGCTGGTCGAATGATATATTCACAATAGATAATGTTCTAAATTCTTGGAGGTGCAATATCAATCTTGTTCTGCGTGACATTCTTTGAATATGTGATGGATCATGGATATCGTTCTGCTTTTCATTCTTAGAGATGGTTGATGGATCATGGATATCGTTCTGCTTTTCATTCTTAGAGATGGTTCTTAAATAATAATATGAAATTCATGATCGATTGTGTTGATATTGGTTTACAAGTACATATAGATATCACTTTTTGCATAATCTGCTTCATACTCTTAGCTACAGCCTCACCTAGTTTCTAGAGCTGATTGAATGATTTAAACTATTCATTATAGGTAATGTTCTATAGTCCTCCGATCTGCATTATCGTTCTTGTTTGGTCATCACATATCGGTCTTTTGTTCCAAAGCTCTATATTACATTCTTGTTACATTCTTAGAGATGATTGAATAGTATAGGCCATTCATGAAACGTAATGTTCTTAATTCTTTGGAGCTATCTGTACACATACTAACATTCACAAATGTCTTCTGTTCTGAACTACCGATCTTAGTTGTATTTTGTTGTCAATAAGAAAGTGTTGATGAGATATTTACCAAATTTCTTATTGCATTTGTGGGCAGGGGTCCAGTGCTAGAAAAGGCATCAAAATCAGTTTGGGATTTGATTCTTGAGAAGGATGGATTAGGGAAAGAGATAAATCAAACAGTAGAACGTACCTTTTGTCGTCTTAGCGGGCGAGAACCACCCTTATTTTCTTCATTAGACGTGATAACTCCTGTGGAGAAAGAGAAAGAGGCAGAGACAGAGACAAAGGAGAATAATAACTCAAAGAAGAAGCCAAAGAAAAGAAGTCTTAGTGAAGTGAATTCCTCTGAAGGTATTGATGAAGTCGGAACAACAAAGAAGAAGCAAGGAGATTCCTCCTTTGTACCTTTAGAATCTGGTAAAACTCCTTGAGATTGGTTATGAGAGACATTGATCATGTTCTATTGTTCTCGAGTCATGATATAACCTTAATTGATGTCAATGTTCTCTCCAACTATCTCTAACATATGAACAAAAAATATATATTACAAGTTGCTTTCAGTGGATCATGTACAAATCCCTTTCAATTCAATACTAAATTATACTACATCTACTATTGTTTAAAAAGATGTACAAAAAATTATATTGTATATGTTGGTTTCTTCAATGAGTTTCATTATTCTTCAAAAAGTGTCAGCAAGTCGGATCCTGTTCTTGATCATGAATAGCAAACGAGCTAAGTAAACTCACTCAAGTATCTTTAAACATCTAAATTTTATCGAATCTCCTAAAACTTTTGTTTCAAAACACCCACAGACAGAGTAAGATCCGCGAGAAGAAAGAAAATACATAAGTCTCGTCAGGTTAGGAAGATTATTTGCAAGAGACATTATTCTCCCAATAAGTTTGGTTTTACTTATACAAGCAAGCGCTTGTACTTACACCAGCCGATTGTACCGACACAGATGAATAGACATCCTATAGAACCTCCAATCACTGTCCAAAGGAACTTTAGTGGACCATTTATTTCGTCCTCGAACAGCTCTATATGAATATTCATACCGAATACACCAGCAACTGCTATAAAGGCACTCATAGCCAGAGTAACGATTAATACCATCACACCCATTTGCAGAAGATGATTCTGCTTGTCATCTTGCATTATGTTGATGTAGTCTTCTGTGTCATCCACATATTCCCTTAGCTAATTTTGTTCATCAAACAACACAAACTGAATGGATAAGAAGAATGTATAAGAATGATCTTTTATCTTAATTAAACCAAAAGAATCTGTCTATGTACTTACAGTTGATAGTTTGTTTAGTGTACCATCAATCTGCACGAAATATGCTTCCAAAAGCATTTCAAGCTCTTTGACATCGAATTTGTTGCTCATGAAACCACTGATTGAGCTTTTATGAGTCGCACGGCTATTTCTGCTACGTAAATTATGAGCACCCATAAGAAGATCGTGAGCATCATTTTGAAGACAGATTTCATCTCTGTTAGCCTCAGATGCAAATTCAGGAGGAAGCCTGGCAAGTTATTGTTTAAAGTAAGATGTTATACTTATATCAGAATAATTGAAGATAGTATGTCTATAAAGTCAAATACATGCCTCTCATCTTCATCTCCTTGAGGAAGATCAACATCAGAAGTATCGGTCTCATTCTGAGCTAACTTCTCCGTAAGATACATCTCAGCCATATCATCATCATCGTCTAGCAGATGTTCTAGTTCATCCCTAACCTAGAACATGAATCAAGGATTAAATACCAGTAAACAAGGCTGGTATATGGTAGGTTCACAGAAAGTCTGAATCATAACACCTTCTGAACTCGTCCAGTAATTGCAACAAGCCTGCTTTTAATCTGTCGAACCTGCTCCAAGCCGTGAGTACTTACCTTGGAAGTAAGCTTGTCTAACGCTGGATGAGCCTCCAGTTCCAATCTTAAGGCCTACATAAGTTAATGATGACTGAAATCCCACTCAAGAGAAGCAAAATAATCTGTGCATTGCTTCGAGTCGTAAAATTACTTACCTCATTCTCCAAACTGCTAGAGGCAGCTTCAAGACAAGCTTCCAGAACAACAAACTCAAACGAAAGAACTTTTGATCCATCTTGATTCTCAAGACATTGCTTCACATCCTTCTTAGGATCACTCCTTTGGTCAGTATCTATATGAGACTCTCCCTGAGAGTTCTCTTGCTCCTTTACATGAAACATAGAAAGAGAACAGAGAGTAATTAGTAACTAAACTTGACAATCATCAACTCTCTGTTTACCTACAGTGAAATCAAAACCCTAAATTCTACAATTACCTGTGGTTTAGTGGCGTGATTGTGACACCGAATCCGCTTCTGCAACTCATCAATGAAAGGTGACACAGAAGGATCCTTAGAATTAAGCAACAAAACTTCTTGTGCAGTGATGATTGCTTTGATGTGCTCCAAAGTGATAACAATAGCTCTCTCTCGACCCAAAATAGTAGATGGATACGACAATACTGGATCTAGAATCCGAAGATCTCGCGCCGGTAATCCTGTTCGATGCATAATGGTATGCTTATCCGCTTCAGTCGTCTGCGTATGCCCTGACTGGTAAAGCATCAACCATGACCTAACGCCCACACCTTTCTTCCTTCCGCCGCCGCCTACACTAGCAGGGAACGTAGGCGTTGGCTGGAATGTGTTTGACGTTGATGGATTCATACTGAGTTCTTCGAGTCTAGCTCCTCTAATGGCGTAAGATTGTGATCAGAGAGATCGAGTAGCTGACGAATGTAGCAGTGAATTGGGATATTTGTGTATATATAGGCTTGTTACTTCTAGGTCACGTTTATGTTTTAAGTCATTTATATTATTTACCACGTCATTATATTGGTCCACGTAATTATCAAACAAACAATGAGCATACTGGCAAGCGGTAAATCCATTTAAGGTAATGCACTTGTATAATTCGAGATCGAGTTCTCCTGCCTACATTATGTAGAAATTTGGCTATTGGACCTGTCAGTTGTGCCTTAATATAATCTGTTTGAGAATTTCAAAACATTAACTAAGGAGCTCTTATTTATTTATTTTTTTGTCAACTAGCGTACTAATTTTTAAATCCCACCCGTACTACTGCAAATAGAAGGTTCGATCTCTGATGTCTTGACGATTTGTAAAGTGACTACACAACTGGACCACTTGTCCTCGGCAATTAAGGAGCTCTTATTTAGAATTCGTTTAAATTTAGTTAAATTTAACTTAATTTTGTTCTTATACTTTCTTTTATCAAAATTATTAAATTATTTAAGAGTTTGTTATGCTTTCTTTTTTTTTTTCTTTTTTTTCATCCCTCTGCATTATTCAGGGATCTAGGAGTAAAATTGAGTTAAATTATTTTTTATTAAAAATGAAAAAGAAAGTTAAATTACAACATGAAAAATATTCCAAAAATTGCTCAAGAATTTTAAGACCTATAAATCTCAAAACCAGAACCGAATTACCTGAAATATTTGGGATCCATGCAATTATAAGAAAAAATATTTATCTAATACTTCTGAAATCTATGTAATAGTGTTGTTATCACATGTCAAAAATTAAGTTTTACAAAAACTAAAAAATTATTACAAAAATAAGATAGTAATATGTATATAAATATTATCGTATAAAAATTATTAATACTTATATAGTTACGTTTGATATTTTAATAATAAAATAAGCGTAACTTTATCTCAATAGTTACAAATATATCATTTGATACTACATACCACTTGATAATAACATATCATTTACTTAAATTATATTTAATTAATTGAAATATATGTCATTTGATATTACATGTATTTAATATTATAAGTCATTCGATAATCATGATTTTTTTTTTTGTCAACGGCAAGATCTTATAAATTACGAAGTGTTTGAGGAAGACAAAAAACCCACAGCATGCTCTCAAGCCCTGCAGGCAAAAGAGTCAGCTTTGTGAGTTAATTGTCGAGGAACAACTGAAAGAAAGAACAAAGAAAACAACGAAATTAGCCAAGCAAACTTCTCGTGGTAGGGTAAAAAAGCTGGATAATAATTATTATTGATGATTTGATATTCAATTATTATGATGGTATTGATTTTTTATCTATATGTCTATGGAATAATTTGTTATCTATATATCAAGAAACAGGTGCTTACCCTTTGGTACTATGTGAGAGTTTGAATTCCACTAGTTCCAATTGAAAGTTTTTTGGCTATAAATCAGATTTTATCGATTTAATTATTGTTAATAAAAAAAAAGTTTGGTTACATCATTTTTGTTTTTTTAATAGATTTATCAATCTTGGTTCACTATAACCATCTTATATAACGTTTGAATTCGTCTCGAGAGTTAATTGGATAGTGAAACATATCAAATACATTTAAACCGTTATTATTTCATACCTTTAACATATCAGTGATCGAGTTCTCCGTCTACATTATGTAGGAATTTGGTAACTGAGTCGACCAGTTGTGATCCAATATAATCTGTTGGTACAAAATTAGGATTCAAAATTTAGAAATAGTTTTTTTTATCTAGAAATTAAAGCCAATTATTTAGTTATATAGAACAGAGCCCATTTATGGCTCAAATAGTTCCATAAATTATCAAAATGAATATCACATTTAATTATAATGTGACTCAAAATGAATTTGCGCAGGTGTTTAGGATAATTTGGTGCTTCTTATAATATGACCTTGTTGATTCAAGTTTTGACAGAAAAAATGAAAAGAAACGTGACAAAATTTTATTGCTGATATAGAATGTTAAAAATAGTTTTTATATAGATGATTTTGTGAAGTACACACAATTATTTCAAAAGTTTATAAGTGGTACAAAGACAATGACGACCTCTCTTAATTCTTAAGACCTCCCAAAAATACTAACTACTTAAAAGACAGAGGATCCAATATCATCAATGGTCTGCATCATCTTTGTCCAAAGAAGAAGATAAAAAGCTCAAGATAAAACCATCTAAGTCTCCTTCAAGAACCGAGTCAGGATCAGAGACCTCATAGTTTGTTCTCAGATCCTTCACCATTCTGTATGGCTACAAAAAAAAGCATAAGAATAATACTCAGTTTGTTGTCACTTGTCAGGTAAACCTAAGATTACTGTGGGAAATTAGTGAGTTTGGTATTACATACATGGAGAACATATGTTCTTATCTGGTTTCCCCAGCTGATCTCGGTCAGTGATTGTGTATGTTGAGCGTTCATTGCTGTCTGACGAGCCATCTCTAGTTGGTCTAACCGTGATTGTAGCACCGCCATTGCTGAAGCTTTGTTCATGTGTTGTGATCTGCATATCAAAATCAAGGATGGGCATCAAAACCAAACCAAATCAACACAACTTTACTTAAAATCGGACTAAGCTGAGGTTTTTCAATCAAATCATAAACAATTCTGTTCTACTTCCATATACACTTTCTAAAAACCAGAAAAAGAAATCAGACCTTTCATTCTGACAAGTTGCTGTTATGCCAGTTGGTATGTGAATGATTCTCACAGCACTGTCCGTAGTGTTAGCGTGTTGTCCACCAGCTCCACCAGAACGGAACCTCTCAATCCGGAGATCTGAGTCATTGATCTGCACACGAGTTGACCCATCACCTAGGATTGGTATCACTGCAACTGCTGCAAACGAAGTATGCCTTCGTTTCCCACTGTCAAACGGGGATATGCGCACAAGCCTGTGAACTCCAACTTCTGCTTTGGCATATCCATATGCATATTCACCATTCACTTTGATTGTAGCACGCTGTTTAAGACATTGTATCAATAATAAGCCAATGGTTCAAATTATAGATTTTGACTAATTGCCACTAAGAGAACAAAAGATTTGTGGTGAGTAGTGGTCAAACCACGCAACGGGATTAATAAGAGAGCCAAACAGTTGTCTACTGCAGGAGCATTGAAAGACAAGTTTTCCTATTTGGTTCCTAGTGGTAGCTGTGCTAGACAGCTCAGCAACTCATGTTGAATCAGTTAGCTAGAGAGATAAAATGTTAAAAAGACAATAAGGCTGAATAAGTTGGGTAATAAATAGGACTTGTCTGAGGTTTTGAACTGAAAAATTACTAACTCTATGATTTCTAGTTCTTGCTGAAGTTAATAACAAAACAAAAGAGTTTAGCGGCTTGGATATTATCAGATTCATGTAGCACAAATGCACAATGCAGTTTATATATAAAGGATAATAAAGATCACCTTGATTCCTGCCAACTCCCCAGGCGCTTCATCAACCACAGTCACCGAGAATTTGCGTCTTTGAGCCCATGTTTTGTACATTTCCATTACCATAGATGCCCAATCGTTGCTTTCTGTTCCTCCAGCTCCAGCTTGAACCTATTAAACTAAACTTTTAGCTTTAAATATGAAGTCAGAGACAGAAAAGCTTAATACATATATTCTCTGAGTCACCTCGATATAACAAGAACAAGGATCATTTTCCCCAGATAATAAAGCCTCAAGTTCTTTCTCTTTCGAAAGCTTTCTCATGTCCATCAATGCCTTTAAAGTATCCTGCAACCGAAATGAATAATCATGGTTAGCAATAAACGTGGATTTAATCTGAAATACTCTGAAGCCCTATTGGTTACTCTGTGAATAGTAGTTCTAAATTATAAACTGAAACTTTAGAAAAGGTGTTTGTGTTTAGTCTAAGGATAAATTCCTTTAATTGATGTTAGCATAAAAATTATACCTACGGAAACAGAACAGAATACATGCCTAGATTTGAGAAATGATTGTAAACTCCCACCGATTCTAACTCTGAATCATTCTCCTCTTTAGCGAGTTTTAACATGTCAATGTGTTCAAGCAGTTCTCTCTCAAAAGTTATAACTCCTTTCATCTTTCCCATGAGTGAACCATGTTCCCGGCTTATCTTACCAGCATGAGTTGGATCGTTCCAAAGATCAGGCTTATTAAGCTCTGCAGATAAAACTTTCAATCTCACCAGGAGTTTCTTCCACTGCCAAAACCATAACAAAGAGTTGTAAACTTCAAATATGTCCACTTAGCGTACCTTTATAATTCAGAAAAATTGTAAAGACTCACGCAATTACAAATCCTAATTCTAATTACTGGATTTGAGAATCAAAGCCAAAGAAAGTCAATACATCTACACAATTATATGTACTCACAGAGCTCTAGTATCACAGTTTAATGTGAAAAAGGAAGCTTGTAAGTTCAATTTACCTGTAATCGTCTTTTGATGACTTGAATAGACTGTGAAATGGCTGAAGCGTGACTCTTCCAATCACTCTCATTCTCATCCAAAATCGGCCATTGATTAGCTATGATTTGTTCCACCGTAAGTCCGTCACAAGTAGCAGCCACAGCTACAGCCTCTGAGCTCAATGATCGACTCCAAGAAATGAACTTACTCCCGGAACAAGGGTAATTACCAAATTTCTGATTCAAATTAGAGATTTTTCCAGATTCGAATCCAAAAGAGCTTGACGCAGGACTTGAATTAAAGTTTCTGGAAGCCAGAACTGAAGAAATTGAATCTGCAATCAAAAGAGACTTACAAGAAGAGAAAATGCTTCTGACTGAGATTCCAGTAAGTGATCTCCTTCGAGATCTTTTGATGATTAACGATGTCATTTCTTCTCTGATCAAATAAAAGTTTGATTTTTTCCCATTCCTTTACAAAAATTGTCAATAATAGGGTTTATCAGGATACTAAAACGGTGCCGTATAGACATTTATTTTAATATACGTATTTATGTTCGTCTACGATTACCTTACCAATGTCTGTTTCTCCTCTTCGTCTCCGAAATCTCTTAGGCTTCTCCTTCTCTGCAAATACAATAGCTACAAAACCCTATTTCGCAATCTCCATTAAAGCCATGGAAGTAACCTCTGAACCCAATCTGAATTACCCAAAACCGATTTCGGCTCCCCACCTCCGATTTCAAAAGACATTGAACTCAGGAGAGCAATGGAAGCTTCATCGAAATCAAGTGTCTTCAATCTCACGAAAGATGATGTATTGTACGAAGACGAATATCTTATGGCTGTGAATAAACCAAAAGGTGTTTACTGTGAAGCTGTTCTTCGTTCTGCTCCACAAATTGTTGTTGGTGAGTGAATGGAATCTAAAAATCTAATCTTTCTCGTCAATTCTAGCAATTGTTGCTGATGATTATCCATTCAATTTATTTTTTATATTCAGATTCTTCGAATGAGTTTCATTTAGCGAACAGATTAGATCGTGACACAAGCGGTGTGATGCTCATCACTAAGTCTCACAAAGTCGCTGCTAAGCTCGTCAAAGCATTTACTGAACACAAGGTTCGTAAATCCTACATTGCTCTTTGTATTGGTCCTTCTCCAAATTGGAACAAGATCACGATTAGTTCAGGTCATGGACGGTCAAGACATGGAGCTTGGCGAGTTTATGCTGCTTCAGACGTTGGTAAAGTGTTACCAGGTGGATCATTCGTTAGAGACATGGAAACAACATTTGAAGTAGTATTCAGAAATGGAAGAAAACCTGTAAAATCTGAAACAGAAATGGAAACCATGATTGTAGTTGAGGAAGAACAGGAATTGAGATGTGATGAAGACAATGTTGTTGTAGTTAGAGCGTTTCCACGAAGTGGTAGAACACATCAGATTAGGTTACATTGTCAGTATCTTGGGATTCCAATTAGAGGAGATGTGAAGTATCATGGAATGTATGAGTGGAAAGGAAGAACCTTTGAAGGTCATGAGCTTCATGCGGAGTGCTTGTCTTTGAATCATCCAGTTACTGATGATCCTATTGTTATTCGAGCTCCTCTTCCGCTTTGGGCCACTGAAGATGGAAAATGTAACGACCAGTAACCGTAAAAGTGAAGATTTTGACATTGTGTTTTCTCATTTCCTTGGAAAAGTAAGGAAGGAGCAAGACATTGAACTACAGAATCCATTTCTGCAATGTTAAATGGAAGATTGATTCCGAAATTTTGCAAGGGATTTGTGTAGCTCAATACAAGAAGATCCTCGACGGCACAAGTGTTTGTAACTTGTGCTTGTTTCAGTGCTGCCAGTTTTATGTTAGTTGTGACAAGATAAACCAATTATTTCAAGTAATTCAATGTTCCATTCTGGGATTTTTTTCATCAGACCATAGGAATTTAAGTCTGAATTATAGATGGGAGTCCTTTGTAAATACATTTTAAACATATTGTTTGAATTTCATATTGTTCGAACCGGATGAACCAGATGACTGTTCTCATGGATTATTTGGCATATTTGGAAAGTACGAAATGTTTTCTGTTTTTCGAATAAGATTTTGATCCCCAAATGATACTGAATAAGACAATAGCAGACTATAAAAATTGGTCTGAAGCCAAGGAGGCCAGAACACACCATAAGCATCGATTTTCCCTACCATAGCTAATCTCAAGACATAAATGTTTTGTGGACACCAAGACATAAATGTTTTGTCATGTTTGTTTTCCAGATTCATGAGAAATCTCAGAATAAGACGAGGTCACTTGAATACTTCCATTCTAAATAGAAGCAGTTATTTGGGTAATGGGATCTCTGGAATTTCAAATCAGGCAGGTGGAGTTATCGAGCTTTTTTTTGTCACATTCATAAGCATACAACTTTTTTCTACCTTAAAATTGTATCTCTTGGTAATGAAAGGATCTCTACGTTAAAATTTTACTGCAAGAGTTTGTAGGTAAAATTAGTTCGAATCCGACGGCTGTGATGAAACGTTCTTTAGATCTGACAGTATTAATAAATCCCACGAGATGTAGCGTCCACACATATTCTTCCACGTGTAAACTCGTGCTCTCGTAGTCTACTCTATATTCGTGGTTTTATCCACTGATCTTCCGCCACGTCATTCGTATGACATGAAAATCTGACGTGTATGACAATCATTGGATACGTGTGAGGGAAGATGCCACGTAATCACGCCACGAGAGCATTCACTTCACTTGCAGCTTCTTTTGGTATATATTTCAAATACTTCGAGTCGAGAGCATATTCTGTTTTCGGGGAAGCTCCGATCTGAGTTTTTAGCAATGGCGAAACTTAACCCTAGCTTGATCTCTCTCATTTTATTCGGTCTCGTCGCGATCGCTTCTGCTGCAGTTATCTTCGAGGAGCGATTCGAAGGTAGCTACATTTCTGTCTCGCTCTCTATCTCTGTCTAGATTCGAAATGTTAGTGCGATCGATGGATGGTTTTAGGATTCCGTTTGTGATCGCTGCATTTATTAGCTTCCATATGATGATTTCACAACTTTTTTGATCCATTTGAGCTCATAATTGATATCATCGTTTCAATTCAGTAGAAGCTTTTCGAAATGTTTGGTTTAGATTGTCATAGACCTATCGGATTTGTGAATTTTGGTGTTACTTAGACTTCGGAGTTCTAATTGCTGATCAAATTTGCGGCGATCGGGAATTCATGGGAATATGGATTTCGATGATACTTAGCATGCAATTGCATACGTACTTGAAACTAGAATATTGGTTGTCAATACTGTGTAGTGAACAAGTTCTTGTTAGTCTTCTTACTGAGACTCATATCATATGCAATCATACGACGTTTCGGTTTTCATTTCCATGTCTAATATTTCTTAAATGCTTTGTTCGTTTGGTAATTAAAGATGGATGGGAGAACAGATGGGTGAAATCCGACTGGAAGAAAGAAGATAATACTGCTGGGGAGTGGAAACACACAGCTGGTAATTGGTCTGGTGACGCTAATGATAAAGGTATGTTTCTAGGATAAGTGATGATATGATTCATTGGTTTTCGACTTATTCATATCCCTCATGTTAAATACCACTCTCTTGCAGGTATCCAAACTAGCGAGGACTACAGATTCTACGCTATATCAGCTGAGTTCCCTGAGTTCAGCAACAAGGACAAGACCCTAGTCTTCCAATTCTCCGTCAAGCATGAGCAGAAGCTTGACTGTGGTGGTGGCTACATGAAGCTGCTCAGTGATGATGTTGACCAGAAGAAATTCGGAGGAGACACTCCTTACAGGTTAATTTTCTGTTCCATAATGTCACTTTCTTTCACCATCTCTAAACGATCATCAAACATTTAAAACATCATGCTTATTTTCTTTTTATTTTTACGTGCAGCATTATGTTTGGCCCAGATATCTGTGGGTACAGCACTAAGAAAGTACATGCCATCCTCACCTACAACGGAACAAACCACCTGATCAAGAAGGAAGTCCCATGTGAGACTGACCAACTCACCCATGTGTACACATTCATCCTCCGCCCAGATGCTACTTACAGTATTCTAATTGACAATGTTGAGAAGCAAACTGGTAGCCTCTACTCTGACTGGGATCTCCTCCCACCAAAGAAGATCAAGGATCCAAGCGCCAAGAAGCCTGAGGACTGGGATGACAAAGAGTACATTCCTGATCCAGAAGACACTAAGCCAGAGGGATACGATGACATCCCAAAGGAGATTCCAGACGCTGATGCAAAGAAGGTTTGACCTTTTCCAACATTGTTGTAAAACAAATAAAGTCATCACTTGCGGGTTTTGATTTGAATCCTTTGTATTAGCCCGAGGACTGGGATGATGAAGAAGATGGTGAGTGGACTGCCCCTACCATTCCCAACCCCGAGTACAAGGGTGAATGGAAACCTAAGGTTTGTTGGATCTTCTATCAAAAAGAATCTATAAAATGGTATCACATCTATCTACTTCCCTCTTAACGATTGTCCTAATTTCTGTAGAAAATCAAGAACCCCAACTACAAAGGCAAGTGGAAGGCTCCAATGATCGACAACCCAGGTAATATTCTCTCTGCCACTGTTCATATTTATAATATCCATATCATTCATATAATAAAATTGCACCATGTCTCTAAGTTAGTAGCTCAATTCTTATTACAAAATATACTCTCACACCAGCTTGACACATTTAGGAATCCACATCTTATATTCAACTGTAATGCATTCAGTTAGTTATGGATGTAACAATAGTATTCAATTGTAGGCTTTTGTTTTCCATGAAGTAGTAACTCCTAACTAAGTATCTTGTACACAGACTTCAAGGATGACCCAGAACTATATGTCTTCCCCAAATTAAAGTGTGTTGGAGTTGAGTTATGGCAGGTAACAATAACATCTTGTCAATAAAACAACTTTGTGCGTTCATTATGCTTTACGTTTGCGACTAAATGTCATATTGTTTTGTTAGGTGAAATCTGGATCTTTGTTCGACAATGTCTTGGTAAGCGATGACCCAGAATACGCTAAGAAATTGGCTGAGGAAACCTGGGGAAAGCACAAAGATGTATGTTAAATCAATCCTTAAAACTCTTCGTTTTGGTTAATGTAGTTAATCACCATAGCTAAGTTATCTAGTCTGATGAATAACAGGCTGAGAAAGCAGCATTCGACGAAGCTGAGAAAAAGAGAGAAGAAGAGGTAAAAAGAAAACAAATTCTACATTTATAATAGAAATCTGTCTAATTCCAAATAAGTCGAGAGTTAGTAATCAAAACTTTGTTTTCACCAGGAATCAAAGGACTCTCCTGCTGAATCAGACGTAAGATGTGGCATTACATTAATACTTATTAATAAGAAACCTCTTTGGTTTTATCAATGTTTCTGATAATAAATTCGTTGTTCCTTTAGGCTGAGGAAGAAGCAGAAGATGATGACAATGAAGGAGAAGGAGATGAGCCAGAGTCAGACAACGAATCGAAATTTGATGAAACAAAAGAAACTGAAGAAACTGAGCCAGCTCATGTAACAGTCTATACACCCTTTTAATCAAAATAATGAATTAAAATGTGTGACTAACTTTTGCACTAATGATTTTTGTTTTCTACAGGACGAGCTTTAAGCGAAGAAGTTTGGAGATTAAAAAAGTTTTCAGAGTCTTATTTGTTTTTATAACCTTTGTTTATTAAAAGGAAATTTTTTTTGTTTTAGTTTGGTTGGAATGTAGAACTTGTTAGTTATGAAAATGAGTGTTTTTAGACTGAGAAAAGTCCCTTTTAACTTTTTCTCACTCCCTTCGTATTCTCTCCTCTTTAGAAACGATTTTAAACAACAAAACAAAATTATTATTGCTGGTCTGTTTTCTGTTATTGTCAAACGAACAGTTCGTTGGCTTTGAATAGCTCATCGATGCATATAGTCGATCGGTTTGAGCTATGGATTGGGTTTTGACAAAAACGATTTCAAGTAGCTTGAGAATTTATAAAAAAACTACACCACTGTACCACCAATCATGTTCAAAGCATGTATTATAGGTTCCAAAACTTAATTACTACAGATTTTAGGTTGTTTTAAAAATATCAATAAATAAAAAGAAAAAACCACAGCCGGTGCTTAGTTAATTTAATAATAAATTAGTAGATCTAATGGTCCAGGTTTACTTCAATGACATCAACCATAATGATATCATCCATTCACAATACGCCACGTCACTACACCAGCTCGATCATCAGCCACGTGTATTTCAATATTCTCATATATATTTATTTTCTGGGCTTATTTTTTTCCACAAATTTGTTGTTTTCGAATCCAAAAACAAAGATCGAGATCAGTGAGGAAGACAAACGAAATCATGTTTTTGTTCGATTGGTTTTACGGAATCTTAGCCTCGTTAGGGTTATGGCAAAAAGAAGCTAAGATCTTGTTTCTCGGACTCGACAATGCTGGAAAAACTACGCTACTTCACATGCTCAAAGACGAGGTTTGAGTTTTGTTCTTTTTGATATCGGTTTTTGAATTGTGTTCGATTCCATTTTAGATCTGCGGAGTCATATCTTCGTTTCATAGCTTCTGATTAGAATTACTCAGAATTTTGGTCATTTTTGTGTATTAGTAGTGATTCCGATTTGCATCTAATTAGGGTAGTGATTGTACGATTCTGTGTGTTGAATTAAAAGGGAATTAGCTAAATTTTATTGTATCAATTCAATATTTAAAAATGGAGATCTGACATTTTTGTGTTTGTGTTTGATTGGTGATAGAGATTAGTTCAGCATCAGCCGACTCAGCATCCAACGTCTGAAGAACTTAGCATTGGAAAAATCAAGTTCAAGGCTTTTGATTTGGGTGGTCATCAAATTGCTCGAAGGGTTTGGAAAGATTACTATGCCAAGGTTAATTTCTTTCTATATTCTCTCTCTGCAATTTCTTACAATACATGCTAAATTTGATTAGCAATGTTGAATCTTTTCATATAATGTTGACTTGTTTTTTTCGGATTCATTGAACAGCAACATTGAATTTTTCATATAATCTCTCTGTTTTAACTGCAAGTTAGAAAAATTCATTACATTTTCTCTTTTGTGTGTGTGTTTCCCTTTCTGAAATGGTAAGTTTTAGACCTCTAATGATTGTAGTTTTGCTTTCTACTAGAAGCTTAGTTGTCAGTTTCTTTAATACATCACAATCTAGTTTCACATTTGTTTTGTTCAAATTGTTTCGATGGTCTTTCATCTGGCATCAATTGTGAGTACTAACGATTTGAGAAAAGGATTCCAGCTAAGTTTAGTGGTGTGTTTTTGACATTTTGGCGTAAGATTGATGATCTTTTTTTGATAGAAACTCTTTTTTTTCTTGCATAAAGGTTGATGCTGTTGTCTACTTAGTGGATGCTTATGACAAGGATAGATTTCCAGAGTCAAAAAGAGAGCTAGACGCTCTACTCTCGGAT